>JZKD02S1778992.1:490523-520326 GCA_000966675.3 Picea glauca | reverse complement strand
TTAAAAACAATGTTTACTCTTTTATTTCATTATTTACTTGTTAATTACAATATTTCTCATGTTTATTTATTCATTCCACATTCATTAAACATGATGTTGATTCATATAATTTTAGGTATACATGTAGACAATATACCTAATTTTGTTTTATCCCACATTTGTTATACTAGCAGTGATTTATGACATATGTGTTATATATGCATAGTCTTGTTTTGTCTTTTTACATTATGTGATATCTTGGGAAATATTCATTAAAGTATTTGGAGAAAGCTACAAGGGAGAAACATATAGAAGACATTCGAGGAGAATCTTAGTTATTTTTTAAATTCTTACCATTTACCAAAACAACAATTATAAAATCATCTTTGAATCACATAATAATTTTTCATGCGAAAATTAAAAAACATTAAATGTTTTTAGATGTTTTCTAATTTTGTCTAAAAAAATCACAACTTTTTAAAAAAATTGAGACTTTTTTTCAAAGCAATTTAATAAAATCCTTAAGATTTTTTGAAAAAAAAAGAAAAAAGAGTCAAATTCAGGTATAGTTTTGTAAAAAAAAAATAGTTTTTTAATTCTTTTTACTTAATTGTTTTTATTTTTGGCCCATGGTGGTTACTAGGCAATGCCCGGGGCTTGGTTGTGAGGGTTGGGGTGATTCTCGGCATCGCCCCAACCCCCCTGCATCCAATTTATGGGGCTTGGCTGTGGGGGCTGGGGAGATGTACGACATCGCCCTAGCCCCCCACAACCAAGGCATAGTCTAGACATATACCTAATAACTACATCGGTAAAAAAACATTTATTTTTTTAAAATTAGTTCGTATATTCAATGTTTTTTTTAGTTTACGATAATGTAAAAGGCCTAATTTTATTTTTTTATCTTATAGGAAAAATGGAAGGAAATAGATTATCTATGAATATATTTGGATCACGATCTGCAATAATGGCATCGAAAATTGCAACTAGAACGTCCATGAATGCTAGGCAACAAAATGATAGCATAACACCTAAGTTATCAAGAGAACTGAAGAATGTTAGAGAGTGGAAATATGTGGAAGGTGAAAACAAACTAGAATATTCTTAGTTTGTTAAAAACAAGCAAGGAAACAATGGAGATCATATATATTTTTTTGTGCCAAATTATAACATGTGCAAGGAAATTATCAGGCACTTGGCTTGTTACGAGATATATGTTTCGTACTAGCCACATATATTGTTTATGCACTTGTCAAACAAGGCATAACTTATATCACGTTTAGATATTGTTTCATTTAGCAATTATAAAAAGAATGAATGTTTTTCATAATTATGTGCATCCATCGTTGATGACATTGAGAAAGACAATGAAAGTTTTTTATTTTTATTTTTGTGTCGTTTATTATTTTTTGTATCATGGTAATTTTTTAATTTTATTTAACATGAAAATGTTATATTTCATTTTTACAGGATTTTGTTGAACGAATTTCACATATGTTAGTGGGGACTTACTCTACAGAGAATAAAATCATGCATGTAATCAACGCTTTTCATATTGAAAAGACATAAGAAGGAAGGAAAAAGAAACAAAAAGTAACAGAGGTTGAACCTGCAAGAGTAGACAAAGAAGAACATGAAAGAAGAAAGAAAAATCCTCATTCTAGAAATCCTAAAAGGGTTGTACATTTGAAAATGAGGAAACTCCAAATGAAGATTTTGTTGAGATTAGTTCCAATGAGGATATCACTCCTTCTCGCAAAAAGAATAAACAAGATAAACACAACAGAGTGATGGTTGATGATGAGTCCATTCCTATTGATTATGAAGAAATTGTTGATTTAGATGAAACACATTTAAATCATAAGAGGTAGAAAACAAATGTTGATGATGTTCAAGACCCCATCGTTAGTTCAGAGTATTATAGTGAAAGTCCTAAAGGTAGCAGAGAAATAATAACACTAAGTGTTGATATAGAGGATGATATTATGAAAACAACACAAAATGCGATTCGAAATAGATTGATGATGATGATATTAGTTGATGATGGTCGCACATTTCATTTGAATGTGAAACAACTTTATAAACCCATAGAAGGGAAAGAAAAATATCAAATTAGAAAACCGCATTACTTGCATATTCACAATTTGAAAGAATTTATTAGGTACAATCCATATGCACATGTGGTTGACTACCTAGTACTTATTGACCCAATGGAAGTTCCTATGAGGGAAGAATTTGATAGATCAGAATGTTTTGACTACAAATATTATGTGATTGGAGGAAATCATTCTGCAGAGGCTAGAAGAGAATTGATGCAAGAATATCCCAATAATCCTTTTTTTGAGACAGTCAAATGCATAATTAATGTTGGTTTAACAGATTTAGAAGAAAAGTTATTGGCATGGGATCATAACACATACAACGAGTACAGAATGTCCATGAATTTCATTCAAAGGGTGAGATTTATCCATAATGATTTTTATGAAATATGTCGTGGGGAGAGATCAAATGTTGATGTCAAGTTTCAGAAGCAATGTTGTATGGAAATAGGATTCCCGCTTGATGATGAAAATACAAAAGAAAAAAATCGCAAAGGAAGTGATATATTTAGAGTTATGGATAGTTATTTTCAATTGGGATTTAGAACTGGACATGTATGGGATTTGATAGATGATATCTTCACCCTATGGGAAAATATTAGTATAAAAAATGAAAGAGTTTTTTTTTTTCTTTGTAAGTGAGTGTGAGTATATGTATTACTAAGAAAGACTAATATACAAAAAACCAGAACTCCTTGGTCTGACAAAAAGGAAACCAGCCCAGGGGTTCCAGAGTTGCATTCTTTGAGATATCATAGTGGTATTCCCAGTAATATTCCCTGATCATTTGCTACCCAACACTAGTCTAGGATTATGAGATTATTTTTTCCATCTTTCACCTTGTCTTTTCTCTCCTCCCGCTGGGCCACCGTATGGGTCTTCCTGATCCAGGTTGGTGCTCCATTCCCATCCGCAGGTTTGATTTCCATATGATGGATGTAGCTCAAGTATAAGTGGAATTGGGCATCCATTCACTCCAACTTCTCCTTTTGATTCTTCTAGTCCTCTGTAATTCGCTTTGTACTAGCATCCAGGGTACTGAGGCGACTCGAGATTTCTTTTATCAATTTATTTTGTGCCTTGTTACCCTTCTGACTGGCAGCTTTCTTTTATGTTCTCACTTTTCCTATTAATATATTTTTCCACCAGGCCATCTCTACCGTCTTGTGGTAGAGTGTTTCCCTGGACTGCATGGTCCCTGGGTCCGTTATCCAATCTGTTTCCTGTCTTTGTTCCTCCTAGGCTTTGCGTTTGTTCTTGGAAGTGATTTCCTTCTCCCATATGTTGATGGTCGCTTGACCCTTTGGCTTGACCAACACTTCGAATTTTCCCTTGGCGTCTCGGGTTGCTTGCTCCATCCTTGAAATTTTCCTATGGCTTATCGGATTTTCATCAATTTGGGTGTTTCTTTTGACCTGAATTTTCTTCATATGCACCATCTTGGCTAGCTTGTGGCGGTTCTTTACCTGAATTCTCCTCTTGTTCCTATCTACCTAGGGGTTCCATCTTGTCAGATCCTTGTTTTTATGGTGGCTTCTTCTGTTACGCTTTGTCCAACTGCGTCGATTCCTAGTGTTTCACCTCTTATGGAAATTCTCCTGCTATAGGCTCGTCCTTGCAATCATGGTCTGCCCATAGAGGTGGTCCTTCCCATCCTTTTTATTTGTCTTGGTATGTGTGACCATGAAAATCCATCCCTTATCCCTGCGCCAACCCTTGCCCCTGCTCGTTGTGTAACCAACTTTTTTCTTCACAGTACCTGTTCTTGGAAGGGGTGTGCCCCTACTGGTGCGTGGTAACATCTTTTGTCCTAAGTCACTCACGGCCTGCTGAGTCTCATTTGTACTTTCCCATACATTAACCCTACACTTCTTCCTACTGATGTGACCTTGAGGTCGTACCTCCATCTGTTATGTGGTCAGATCCCAATTTTTCACTTGTAATTGGGTGTTGGCCATGAAGATTCTGCCTGGATTCGTCGTGCCCGCCGATTGGCCTTGCACCACTCCTCTCGATGTGATTTTTCGTACTTAAGATTATGTCACAGTATTTTGTCTCTATTTGTGTGCATTCTGTTCTAAATTGACCGTCTGGGATGTTTCTCCAGGTGGTATCTAACTTTTATCCTTCCTTTCTAACCCCTTCATTAGCGATTCTGTCTGCCAGGCCATTCGCTGACCTGCGTACCCAGCGCAACTCCACTGTGTTCATCTTTTGTAGATGCTCCTGGATTTTTTTCAGGGAGTGTACCAAGTGCCAGTGTCTCTAAAATTTTCCCACTCTAGTGCCATTTTGGAGTCTCTTCACCATGTTGATTACTATAGTGGAGTCACCTTCCACGATTTTGTTTGTCAACCTTTCTCAGCTTAGGATCTTGAGTCCAATCTTCAGGGCTCTGAATTCCATGGCATTGTTAGTTGACTTTCCCATACTCCCGGCATACAACCGGATTATGTTTCCACCACTATCCCTGATAACCCCACCCATTCCTATCATGCATGGGTTTCCTTTTGTCGTTGCATCGAAATTCAACTTGAGTGACCCTGCTAGATGGGTGTTCCAATTGCGCTCACCTAGTTGGAGTTGTGATGGTCGTCCTATTTGTGTACATTTGTGCCTATCCTTTAGTTGAAAAGCTTCTAGGACTCTAGATTCTCGTCCTGTGAGTTGCACATTCCTATTCTGGTAGTTGTGGCTTTGCATCATTTCTCTTTTCATGGAGATTATTTTTTCTTTGATTTTCCCTTTCGGAAGGATTTCATTCTTGAAGATGCATCGGTTACTTTCTTTCCTTATTTTCCATATGATCATCCCCAGAATGAGAGTCCATCATAGATTCACCTCTTCATTTTCGCTGCAACTCTCATTCTAGTTTTTGATGGTTGCGTAGATGTTACCTCGGGTCCTATTGGACTGTCGAAAAATTCTTGTTGCCTAGTCCCAGATCGTTGTTGTGTAACTACATTCATCAAGGAGATGATTTGTCGTTTATTTCTTGGTTTGACAGAGGTTGTTCCAGAGCTTATCCCATAGTTGTGCTGGGTCTTCTTGGTCTTGGTCCCTGATATAATGTTGAGCTTCCTTCAAATTGAATTCCCCAACATTTTTTTGGCCCCATCTTAATTGGTCTTCTTCATCCGAGACTACAATTTTCCTTTGCCTCATTTCCTCCTCCACCGCTTTCGCGATGGTTGTGGTCCGATCGCTAGTTTGGGAGTTGACATTATCCCAGATTCTCCATTTGTTTCACTCTGTTTCTTGCTTCCAATAGTGGTGGACATTGGTTTTGCCTTGTGCGATCATGTCCTGTTGGAGTTCCTCCCTGTCTAGATTTCCCATCTTGGGTTCTTGTTGCCAGGAATCCTCCCAGAATCTGGTTGTTTTACCATTCCTTACTTCCCAAAAGCTGTGTGTCTAGACCTAGGTCTTGTTGCACCACACTAGGTTCCAAATTGTTGATCCCTCCCTTGTGCCCATAAAACGAATTTGGTCTTGGTCATTTATGTCCGGGGCATACTTGGCCTTCCAGAGGGTTTCGCACTGGGTAGAGGTTTCTTTAACCCATCGCCACTAGAGTTTCACCCCATAGGCTTCGTTGGTTACTTGTGGATCTTGTAGACCCAATCCTCCTTTTCATTTCGGCTTGCAAACCTTCTCCCAAGACACCAGGGCCCATTTTTTCTTAGTTTCCTCTCCTCACCATAGGAAGTCCCTTTTGATGGTACTCATTTTTTGTAGTATCCCTTTGGGGGCGGGAAATAACGACATCATATAGGTTGGAATTGCTTGCAAAATTGTCTTGGTTAGTACCAGTCTCCTCGCTAGGTTGAGGGATCAGTACGTCCATTTTTTTACCCTCTCCTATAGCTTGTTGATCACTCCTTCCCAAGTTCCCATTTTTTAAACTCTGTCCATCAGGGGGATGCCCAAGTATTTAGCTGGGAGATTTTTGTGCTCAAAGCCCAAAATATTTGCCAGGTTCTGTTGGATTGTAGGGTTGGTGTTGAAACAGTAGATCATTGATTTGGAATGGTTGATATTGGCTCCCGAGGCTTCCCCAAACTCTTCTAATATCATTTTGAATGTTTTTTCTTCCTTGACTGTGGGTATTCCATGGAGTAAGGTATCATCCATGAACTATTGGTGTGTGGAAGTAGGGTAGTTTTCAAAATTTTTGAGGCTTGTAATTTCTCCTGCTGTTGTTGCGCTTTTTATGCTTCGACTGAGACCTTCCATCATCAAGATGAATAGGAAGGGGGATAGAATATCTCCTTGTCTGATGCCTCTAGTAGGCCAGAAGGGCTTGGATGGGGCACCATTTATCAGGAGCGAGAAACTGGTCATTGAGACTAGGTTGATAATCTAGCTGATCCAGTGTTGGGAGAAACCAAAGGCTTCCAGAGTCTTAACCATGTAGCGCCAGCTGATTTTATCATAGGATATTTCTAGGTCTAGTTGTATTATCATCCCCCCTCTCCTCTAAATTTTTCAGGGTGTGTATTAACTCATGAGCATTGATGATGTTGTCCATGATTTTTCATCTTTCCACAAAACTCACATGTTCTTGTGAAATCAATGTGGGTAGGAGGGGTTTCAATCTATTGGCTATGAATTTAGAGATTATATTGTAAACCAAATTTCATAAATCTATGGGTCTGTAGCATTCAGGGGTCCTTGCTTCATGTTTTTTGGGGATTAGAGTAATCATTGTGTCATTTAATGCTTTTAATATGGAGGCCGACCATCTAGAGTCCTCCACCACCCTATAAACATCATGTTTGACCACTTCCCAATAGGATTTGAATAATTCCACTATGAAACCATCTAGGCCTGGGGCTTTCCCATTGGGCATCTCTTGGATCACTTGATCAATTTCCTCCTTAGCTATGGGTTTGTTTAGGTTGTTATTATGTTCCTCAGTGACTAGTCGGGGTATGTGTTGCGTAATCCTCTGGATGGCCTCTGTTCGGTCTTTGTTGGGTTCCTGGGATATCCCATGGAAGTGGCTTACCAGGGTATTCTCAATATCCTTGTGGGATTCTCACTCGATCCCATCCTGATCCTTAATTTTCAGGATTTTGTTGTGGGCTCTTCTGGCAATGGTTGTTCTATGAAAAAAATTGGTGTTCCTCTCTCCTTCCTTTAGCAATCTGATTCAGGACTTTTGGTGCTATAGAATTTCTTCCTACTGGCATCTTCCTTCCCATTCTCGGGTCATTTGGATCTCTTCCTTTTTTGGTCCTCTATGTAGCCCTTCTCTATGCAAACTTCCTAGAGTCTTCTCATTTTGTCTTCAATATTTTTCTTCTCTTGGGTTATGTTGCTGAAAATTTCCTTGTTCCACTCCATGAGCTTATATTTGATGTACTTTAGTTTCTTATAGAGTTTGAACATCCATGTACCTTGATCTGGTTGTTCCTCCTGCCACCACTGGTTGATTTTCTCCTTGAAGGTGGGGTGTTCAATCCAGAATTTCTCAAATTTGAAAGGTCTATTCTTCGGGGTGGTTGGGAAGTTTGTGTCCAGTTGGACTGGCCAGTGATCAGAACCCCCCCAGGGGAGGATGCTTCAATCTAAGATTAACCCCTGCATAATGATTGATTCTAAAACCAAGAATCTATCCAGTCTTGTCGCAACCTATTGTTGATTTATCCATTTATTGTTCCAAGTGAAGTGTCTATTATTGGTTCTGACGTCCACCATCTCCGTTGTGTCTATGAATGTTGAGAATTATTTCACATATCTATCCAACCTCATGGTGGCTCCTTTTTTTTGCAAGTGATGTGGTGATGTTGAAGTCTCCTGCCAGGATCTAATGGAGGTTGTTGGAGTGGGTTTTTAGGTCTTCTAGGTCTAGAAGCATTCTTCTCTTTTCCTCTAGCATCTGGGGACCATACACATTAGTGCATAGGATCGTCTCTGTATTCCCAATGATTTTCATGTTAACCAAAAGTGTATTCCTGGTAGCCTCGGCTGCTATTAGGTTCATCACTTGTGAGTTCCACAAGGTGAGGATCCCTCCTTCCATCTGTTGTCCTTCGACAACCACCATCTTGTACTTTCTCCAATGTTTTTTCCCGATTGTTTTCATTCTGTCTAGAGTGCATTTTGTCTCTTGGATGAAACATAGGTCTGGTTGTTCCTTTCTAAGTCGATTTCTAAGTATTCTCTACTTTCGTGGGTTGTTTAGGCCTCTTATATTCCATGTTATAATATTCATTTAAACATGTGGGGGGGAGTGGGGAAAAATCTTTTTGATCTTACCTGATTTTATCAGCAAAGATCCTAGTTTCTGTAGGGCTACGTTGTTTGATTTCCTTCCTTTTTTCCTTCTCGTCTGCTTGGGTGAGAGTTGCGGTTGTCCTTTGCCTGCTTTGACTCCTAGGTGTCTTATCTCCCCGTGTGTGTGCTTGAGCCCTCTGGATTTGGCTTCCTCCCTTAGGAGAAACAGGTATTGGATGCGATCTATAAAAAATCAAAGAGTTAAGAAGGCTAAACCATTGATATGTGGAACAAGTGAGACAGGTCACGACGTAAAAAATATTCCAGATGATATGACTATAACACCTTGGACATCAATACAAGGAGTGAAGGATGAAAAAATGATCATAACTATATTATTATGTGTTAGGTCGGGAGAATTGTAAATGGAAGAAATGTATGATGAATTTAAAAAGTAAGTTTGTTGAGTTATTTTTATTTATGTTAGGACAAGAAAACTATTTTTTTTAGTTTAACATATCAATGTTCTAAGTATTTTGTTATATATATATATATATATATATATAACATTTTTTTTTTAATTTAGTCACAAGGTGTATATGAGAATACAAGAGGAAATGGTCAAGATGTTGAATAAAGAAAGTTTGGATGATATTAAGCTCAACTATCCAGATTCAATATCTACAACAGTATTGAAACAATTTTTTGTTGCATTCAAAAAGGTATGTTGATTTATTACATTCATATTATTCATTTTTAAGTTAATTTATTTCTATTTTAATATATATATATATATATATGTTTGTTTGTTTCATTAAAGATGTCAAAGAAAAATGCAGATGGAGTACCTGGAACTTTCAAAAGTTTTATTCAAAACACCAAGTTTGAAAGAGAAAGAAGGAGACGTGTTCAAAATGTTCAACTTGATGACACCCTTGATCACTACATTTGGAATGGGCTCAACATTGTTCAATATAAAGTGATATTAGGTGATTGTGAACAACTTGCAAATAGTGTTCCTAAAAAAGAATACTCCCTAGTTATTGTGGATATCCCTCATGGTTATAATATCCAAAACATTGGATATGATATTGATCCTTATACTTACCAAGCTTTTAATAAAGTGGTTATGGGATTTACAGAAGTTACAACATCACCATTTTGGATATTTCTGGTATTTCATTCAGACACACAACAAGGATTAGTACAATCAAGCTTCAAGGGGAAAGAAAAGACAAGGATGTAGTTTATTTGGTAAGATATTAAAAGTGTATGTTTAGCAATTAAGATTAGAAAACAATTTTATTAATTCACAAGTTAATTGAATTTTCACTTATTTATGTTACAGGAACAAGCCTAATATTCAGAGCTCCAATAGAGAATCATTTAAACATGATTTTGAGAGTATACATCTTGGAACCTGGACAAAACATGATTCTTATAATTATATTCTTGTCAATGCAAAGGATGGAGAGACTCCTAGTAGTATATTGGTATACAATGTTGTGGTTAGAAAGATAACATATGAGGAAAAAGATTTGAAAGGAGAGATGGTTAACATTTATAAAAAACCACAAGTATTAATTAATTATCTTATAGATACATTTTCAGATGAAGGAGATTAGGTTTTGGATTTGTTCTCAGGTTCAGGTAAGAATTATGATCTAATATTTATGAAATAGTACTTTAATCTTATATTATTTTTAATCTATGTCTTTTTACAATATCTAAATTCATTATTTATTTTGTATTTGGTGATTAGGTACAACATTAGCGTGTTGCTTAAAGAAAGGAAGGAACTGCATAGCCATTGAAAGTGACACATTGTAGTGTAGTTTTATTGAACAAAGAATTAATGTTATTTCAGCTCTTCGAGACGAAATGCAAGAAGTTGGCTTGAGGAAAGGATATTTTAGTGAATCAAAGGTGGAAAAAATGTCAAAGGAACCTCAAGTACCATTAGGAGGAATGATTGGAAATGATCACTTTAGAGAACTTGAGGATATCCAAGACCCAATGGAAGAACAAAATGAAACAATGGAAGAAAAAAATAACGTCGAAGAAGATGATAATGTGTCTGTTGAGAATGATGAATTTGGGATATATGATATTGTTGATTAGTTTTAAGATGCCCTTGAAGACGATGCTCAATTTTGCAAATTTTTGATGAGCTATAACTGTAATGTTTTGACTTTCAAATTTTAAAATAAGAATGAAGATGTATCTATTGTTGTTTTGTGATGAATCTTTTTATTGTTTTCTTTTTCATTTTATTTATATGTGAATCACTATATATTGGAAAATTTTATCAAATGTTGTCATTTTTTACTTCCAATGTATAAAAATATGAAAGAAAATGATATTTTTTTTATAAATTTTTGACTTTTTTTGGTTCAATTATGTCCATAAAAATGTTTTATTTGACATGTTATTTTAAGGATTAGGTACCAAAATGTATATGTTTTTGCTAAATATTCAAAAACAGTGTTATTTAACTACAATTTTTTTCTATGTATTGAAGTAAAGGTAAACAATGTGTTAAAAATGATGTTTTCCACTATATTTAAAAAGTGTGGAACAATAAATTAATTAAGGAGACACAATTATATGAAAAATCGTAGCTTCAAAAAAGTAAATGGTAAAAAATATTTTTAATATTGAAAGAAGCATGGAAAAATGACTAAAAACACCGTTGAATAAAAAAAAAAATTTGAAAAAATTGAAAATAGATGAAAAATAAGCATTTAAAAAAATAATGTGGAAACGTTGTGGATCGAAAAATTTAAAATATCGAAAAACCACCTAAAAACGAAGGGGGGGTGCTACCGATAACACCATTTTAAAAAACAGAATAAAAAATTGGACCCAAAAAAAATGAGAACTTTGTAGAGTTCTCGTTAAGTTGGTAACTATGTTAAGCCCATAGGACCTAAAAAATATTAAGTTTAGACATCATTGGTCCCATAAATACAAAGTCTAGTAAGGCCCATTCATACATATTAACAACAACGTATTACTTCACAAAATGGCCTGAAGTAATAGCATTGAAGGAAGACAATTTAGAACACCTTATTCAATTTTTGCAAGAGAATATTTTGTCAAGATTTGATGTTCCAAAAAAATTCATTACTGATAATGGTTCCATATTCATTAGTTCCAAGTTCACAACGTTTTGTGGTAAATTTGTTATAATAATGGGAAAATCATCAAATTAATATCCATGAGTTAATGGGCTGGCTGAATCAACTAATAAATCTCTAATACAAATCCTCAAAAAGACAACTGCTACAAACCAAAGATATTGGCATACAAATTTTATTAATTATTTGTGGGTAAGTAGAATCACACCAAAAAGCATTACTGGACATTCTTCGTTTTCCCTAGTCTATGGAAAAGATACCAAGATACCAAGACAACTAGCATTGAATGCATTGGCTATAGCAATAGAAATTGAAGACGAGGAAGGGACTACACCTATGTAGACTCAATTTTTTTAGTTGATGCAATTTGAGGAGCAAAGAGAACATGCAATGTTGAATATCCAAAAAAAGCAAGAGGTTGTTATGACCCAAAGGGGGAATATATAGGGTTAAACGTATATAATATGACCCCAAGGGAGGGTATATATGGGGTTAAGTGTACATGTAATGTGTAAATATATATGTTATAAGGTTGGCCTAATAGTAAAGGGGCCTTATGTGTAGGTGTGAATAGGTATATATAGAGATCATGTATTCATTATTGGAGAGATGTGAATTGTGATGTATGAATGCAATTTGTTATTTGGAGGAGGTTCTCTTATTCTTTAAGGAGTTATTGTGTAACTTACCTATATTGGAGTTGTGTTCCACGCTCATATTCTGTACATGGTGTCTACTTCTATTTTGTTAAGATATTTTAAGCAATTGGAACATTACATTTGGTTTCAGAGCATTGATCCTAGGGTTTTGCTTCCTCAAGCTAGTCATATTGGCATTTTCACTATACCCTTTTTTATGGCCACTTCAGAAAGAGAAACTTGCCTTTGGGTCATAACAGAGGTAGTGAAGAAATATTTTGATCAAAGTACCACCATCAAATACTTTTGAAAGGGCCATTTATTTTTATTATGGAACAATCATAAATACAAACCATCTCTTCACTCCAATTTTGTTGCCTTATGGATTGTTCCTTATAAAATTGAGAATATTTGTGGTTTCAATGCATATTTTCTAAAAGGTATGGATGGTGAACTTCTAAAACTGCTTGTAAATGGACAGCATTTGAAACATTTTTTTTTTCTTTTTATTGATCCAATGGTCTTGAACAACCAATGTACCATAGTCTTCTCTGTACATTCAATGTTCATATCCATTTTTTGTAAATAATTTTCTTCGACTACAATCCCAATGATTAAGGCCTTATGGGTTCTCAGTAACCCTAAGGGGGTCACTATCCCGTAGTTGGAGCTGAAATGCTGATCCATTTTCATGTCTCGACCTTGTATTTTGTGTTATATTATACTATGTGAAAGTGCTCTCCTTTCTTCCATTCCATAATTCTTTGTGCCTCGTACAAGTCCCACATCTTCTCGTTACTTCATGGAAAAATCACACACTTCTGAGACCGAGTTGTTTTCATGACTTGCACCATGGGAAGAATCCTTACATAAAGTCAATACTCCACACTTTGCATGGCGAGTATTCTCCACATTTTTCATTAGTATTTCACTCTTTCTCATAAGAAAAAACTTAGACTTTGGCTGATATGGAGTAATCAACATATGACCCTTTCTCCACAAAAAAACCTTATCTCTATGCTAGTGTTCAACACTTAGTTGATTCTCGATTTAAATCCCATGTAGAGAACTCAACATATTACCCATGTGAAGAACTCAATATTCCCATTTATGCGCAACACTTCTCCTCCACATTGAATTATATGACATCACATTTTCCCATATAAATAGCATGCTCTATCTCTACTACATAATCCATACTTAGTCAATTCTTGATTCATATCCCATGCGGAGAACTTGACATAGAAATTTTCTCCACATGGACTATTTTCTCTGCATAAACTATTTCCCCATGTGACTTATTCCTCTGTATAGATCACTTCTTCGCAAGACTTCTATCACCACCTTCCTAACACACCAAATTTCCCATAGTGTATTTAGTTCTATGAAACCATTCATAATCTTCATTCTCGAGGTAATTTATGGTGCATTTATGATGTCACGATTCACAAGGAAAATATGGTTGTCAAGATTAAAGTTGGTTTAATTGTCATGCTTCCCAAAACATCATTCATTTGTTGGAATATTCACCAATACTAAGAGGGGGGTAAATCAATATTGAACCCTTTTTATCATTTTAATCACAAGATGTAAACATTAACTTATCAATGACACCATTCACTTATGATTTCATTTAACATATCATAAACATTAAATAATAAATAGTATTATTCAACAATGCATCACATCATACACATTGCACAAGATATTTTTACATGGAAACACAAATGGGATAAAATAACATAATGATTTTTAATATATATCTTCAATATTACATCAATAGGAAGCACCAACTTCCAAACTTCTCTAGCACCAATTGGAAGGAGGCACAAACCCCCTATTTACAGGCTCCAACCTGAAGGAATCTACAACTCCCTGAATTCTCTAGCACCAACTGGAAGGAGGCTCCAACCCTCTAACTTATAGGATCCAACCTGAAGGAAAATACAACTCCCTGAATTCTCCATCTCCAACCCCCTGATTTATAGGCTCCAACTTGAAGGAAGCTACGACTCCCTAGATTTTCTGGCTCCAACTGAAAGGAGGCTTCAACCCTCTTTCCTATCCCCTTCCTTCCTCCATGGAATACAAGTGTGAGACTCAACATGTCACTATTGTTGTCATTGATACATCATCATCATCAAAACCAAACTCAACGCGTCCCTATAATTTTCAATGATATTGATAGATCATCATCAACAACACCAAACTCAAACTGTCACTAATATCGATACATCATCATCATCAACATTAATTCCATACCAATAACCACATAAATCTTATCCCAATATTACCAAGAATATACCTCATATGCCAAAACCTGCATGCCTCAAGCATGTTCCATAACATCCAAGATATGCTTCAAATCATATACCATAATATCCAAGATATGCGTCAAGCATATACCAACATCTCTAAGATATGCATCAACACATGTACCAAAGACCTCAAACATGTGCCAAAATCACCAATATATGCATCAAAGAATATGCCAAAAACATACCTCAAGCCATGTACCAAAGTATCCAAGATGTACCGAAAGAATATTCCATGCCTTAATCATATTCCAAACCATCCAAGATATGCCTCAAAGCATATGCCAACACCATGTTCAAAATACTTCAAGTATGTGCCATAAAATTCAAGATAAAAGCCTCAAAATATATCGAATAACATACATTTTCATTCTGTAAAACCCGGTACAACAGATATATGACCATCAAACCTTTCTCAAGATTCAACATCAAGACAATAAAATCATTATCAAACTTTTCCTTAGCCTCGCAAGACTAGACCAGACAACAGACGGTGCCTCGCTTGATGAGTATTGTGCAACCTGCAGGGGCCTCATGGGACACCCTATACCTAACCCACGGGGGTTTTCTCAATTAGGGTTACTAGAAACCCTTCTCACATCTATAGCTCCAAGACTTCCTTCTTTGCACTCCTCCACTACTTTAGATTCACTAAGAGATCACATACTTGCTTTATGAAACTTGCTTACTTGATTAATAAAATGAGAGGATTCTTGATGTGTATTTATGCTATTCAGAGTAAATCATTTATTTTACTTTGAACCAACCTATAACTTCTTATTTACAACAACTTTTCTCCTTTAATTAATTTTGGGGCTGACTTGTAACTTCTTGTCCTTAGATCTGGGGCTTCTTCACTTACTTTTAGGGCTTCATCTTTAAGAGGGTATAACTTGTCAACAATGAGGAATCACATGGTGTACCACCTACCATTGGAAATGGAATGAAGAGGACTATCCATCTATGATATGTTTGCATCCATTGTCCATGTCCTTCACCCTCATTTTCCTCAAACAACTTTGGTCTTCATGACCACACCTTCGAGGCTCCTTAACTTCTTAACCACTTAACCATACTTCCAGGGATTGTTCTATACTTATTCAAATAATATTCCTATGAGGTCCATGCTTAAAGATATGCCATAAGGGGACCACTTCAAAGACTTATTCAAATACACCCATTACTTCTAAAGACTTCCAAACTTGCTTCAGGGCTTATTTTAGGGTTGACATCAATGACAACCAAATTTCCAACATTGACATCAATGAAAACTTACTTTCCAACCATATTCCCCTTTGGAATTTATGGAAACACTCATACTCCCCATGTGATCATTTCTCCCCCTATCTTCATGCTTCTGAAATTTTTCTCCCCGTTTGACATCGATGGCGAAGGGTAACTTCCCTGGTAGTATACCTTCTTTTAACAATATCTCTCTGCCTTTCTTTTCTTCTGATATTTCTCTCCTACTTTTCTTGGTTGTCTCCCAATGTCTTCTTTGCAAGATGTCATGTAGATCAATGTGGGGCTTCTTGTATATGCTTGGTCACCTCTCTTCTTTGGATTCTTGTATACTGATACTTACTAATGTAATCCATCGACGTATATTAAAAGAGTTCATGTTAATGTTCCTTCATTACTTGACTTCAATTATTCATGGATTGTCATGTCTTCATTGAGATGACATCAATGACACAATCATTCAAAAATATTCCCTTGGCAATATATCTCCTCTTGACGGTTCTTCTTCCCTGTCTTTTTGCACCTTTCATGGATTTCCTTTCTGTGACTAGCTGGTTCCATCTGTCAATATGCTTATTTTCTAAGTCGTATGCTTTACTGAACATTCTTCTTGATGGCACTGCCAAGGATTTCATCTACCTTTCTGCAATTTTTCATAATTTCATGCTTTCATCCACTGTCATGTATCTTCTTTGGTTCACATAAAGTATTGTCTTCTAGATCTACCAAATATCTCATGAATTCATCTATGTCTAAGTGTAAAAAAACTATCCATGAATCTTCTATTCAAATGCACAAAATGCTAACCCATTTTTCACTTCAATTTTCAGAGAATTTCCTTGAATTTGTTGCAACTAATTACCACATATTCATGCTTCACCAGTTGAATCAAATATGTCCACTAGTCTTCTCTATCTTCAAATCAAACACTAATAGTATGAAACAAGTACACATTATTGAATCTGTAATGAATATATCTCTACTTGAATACATTCTTGGAATCCTCTATATAATCATGAATCTTTGCCTCAAAAGTGTGCCAATGATATTCCTCATGACGTCTAGTTGACCTCTTCATACCTGCATGGGTATGTGTTCAAAAAATTGTTCCTTGAAGTAATCAACCAATCTGTAATGAGACATTTTGCACCTATTCTATCAAACCACTTTGAATCTTCCTTTCAAAACACTTCAAACTTCTCAAAAGATAGTTCTCTAATCTATAATAGTTGTTGCTTAGACTCCCCCTCTTAACCATTCACATTTACTGGGAGTCTCCAATTTGGATGGCTTAGAACAATGTATAAACCTACTTTGCTACAAGATTATCATTTTGAATTCTGACAGCTTCCTCTTTACCTATATATTCGTCATGATTTAGCACATCTGCAAATCGCGTGAGGATAATATCTGGGAGTTCTTCATTCTTTTGTTCCTCTATTTTTTGCTTTCTTCTCCAAACATTCTTGTATATGATACCAGTGTTTTCCTTCAAGGAGGAATTCATCATGATTCTATAATCACGAGCCATATGTCCATAGTTGTGGTATTTGTATCATTCAATATTGTAGGGAGACACACAAACATCTCTTACTTGAACATTTCTTCCATATGCTCTGTAATCTACAACTTTATGTCCAAAGTTATTACAAGTAAAACAATAACCAGAAAATAAACTTTGATACCTTAGAGTAAATGATCTTCTTTGTGATGTAGTTCTTCTGAATTCATCCCTTAGTTGATTACGATATTCTCTTATGTTGTTTCCTTCATAATGATTGAAACTTCTTCTTCTTGGGGGTACACTTATTTTACATTCATTCCTCTTTGGCTCTTGTTGACCATGATCGCTTCCTTTGAGAGTTTCTGCATAATTATTATCCTTCTATTGGTTCTTCTTTTATGTCAACCTAGAACACTTCTCTTCAACTTTTTTTATTGGTTGTGTAGAGCTTTCTCTCTCTTCAACGCTCTTGCTAGGATTTGCATTTTCATCTTCTTCACATGATGTCTCACCAATGTATCCAAGACCTGATTTATTGAATGGTGAACCTTTAATAGTTGAGAATGTCTTCTAGTACTTGAGAGCTCTTCAAGTTCTTGTTTAGCTTGTCAACTTCAACCCTCAATAAGATGACTTCTTCTTCAATATTCTCGTTATCTTCTTCTTTCTTCATCATCTAGATCTTCATTACTTCTTCCGCTCTCTTTGCTTCTTCAGGTTGGGTTTTCAAGGAGATGATTTATTCTTCAAATCTTCTTTCTTGTTGACTAAATTATGCTTCAATATTGTTTAAGTCTTTGAATTTTTATTTAATATGACTAGTCAAAATTTCTTCTCTCTTCTTTGCTTCCTTTCTTAGTGATGTTATTTCAGATTCCAAACACTGATTTTATTTCAACTGATTTTTTAGTGTTTCTTCAATCACTTTGGCTTCTTCCAGCTGAACCTTTAGATTTATGATAATCTACTGGATATCTTCAGAATTTTTGTTAGGGTTTTGAGAACCCTCCTTTAGCTTGATCAATTCTTCCTTTAGAGACTTTTTTTACCTTTGTTCTCTTTTTAGTTCACTTAAATCATTGATTAGTTCTGCATCCACTTCACCTTCTTCATAATATTATTATGGATCTCTTTGATCTGATGAGCTTCCTTCTTCTTGTTATGTCTCAACATCTTGTTTATCTTGATGAACATTCTTTGGCTCTGTGGTGCAATATTCATAGGTTTCTTTGTAGCGATGTATCCTATAACTGTTGAGTACCAAAAATTATACACTTGTTCCTGTAATCTCATCCTTCTGCTCCATATCTCATATTCCTGACCATCAAATATTGGTGTTCCATTATCTGTGCACTCCATGATGTACCTTCCTGTGGTTAGATTGATTCTAAAGGACCTGCTTTGATACCAATTGTTGGAATGTTCCTCAATACTAAGAGGGGGGTGAATCAATATTGAACACTTTTTACCATTTTAATCAAAACATGTGAACAATAAATTATCAACAATTGCATTCACTTATGATTTCATTTAAAATATCATAAACATTTAAACATAAATAGTACCATTCAACAATGCATCACATCATACACAGTGCACAAGATATTTTTACGTGGAAACCCAAATGGGAGAAAACCACAGAATGATTTTTAATTTACATCTTCAATATTACATCCACAGGAGGCACCAACTTCCACAATTATCTATCACAAACTAGAAGGAGGAACCAACCCCCTATTTACAAGCTCCAACCTAAAGGAAGCTACAACTCCCTTAATTCTCCAGCACCAACTAGAAGGAGGCTCCAACCTCCTGATTTATAGGCTCCAACCTGAAGGAAGATACAACTCCTTGAATTCTCCATCTCCAACTGGAAGGAGGCTCCAACCCCATGATTTACAGGCTATAACCTGAAGGAAACTATGATTCCCCAGATTTTTCGGCTCCAACCAGAAGGAGGCTTCAACCCCCTTTCCTTTCCCCTTCCTTCCTCTCTAGAATATAAGAGTGAGACTCAACCTGTCATTATTGTTGTCACTGATACATCATCATCATCAAAACCAAACTCAACCTGTCATTGTAACTACCACTGATACTGATACATCATCATCAACAACACCAAACTAAACTTGTCACTGTAACTGTCACTAATATTGATACATCATCGTCATCAACACCAAATCGAACCAATAACCACATAAATATTATGCCAATATTACCAAGAATATCCCTCATATGAAAAAACCTACATGCCTCAAGCTTGTGCCATAACATCTAAGATACGCCTCAAAGAATATACCATAAACTCCAAGATATGCCTCAAGCATCTACCAACATCTTCAAGATATGCATCAAACCATGTACCAAAGACCTCAAACACGTGCCAAAATCACCAATATATGCATCAAAGCATATTCCAAAAACATGCCTCGAGTCATGTACCAAAGTATCCAAGATGTACCACAACAATATCATACCATGCCTTAAGCATGTACCAAACAATCCAAGATATGCCTCAAAGCATATGCCAACACCATGTGCAAAAGAATTCAAGTATGTGCCATAACCTTCAATATACAAGCCTAAAAAATTATAGAATAACATACATTTTCATTCTATAAAACCTAGTACATCAGATATCAGACCATCAAACGTTCTTCAATCTTCAACATCAATAAAATAACATCATTGTCAAACTTTTCCTCAGCCTCACGGGACTAGACTGGACAACAGGTGGTGCCTCGCTTGACGAGTACTATGCAGCCTACGGGTGCCTCATGAGATGCCCTATACTTGACCTACGTGATTTTTCTCAATTAGGGTTACCAGAAACTCTTCTCACATACATGACTTCGAGACTTCCTTCTTTGTACTCCTACTCTACCTCATATTCGCTACCTCAGATTCACTAAGAGATCACATACTTGCTTATTGTTGTGTATTTATACTATTCCAAGTAAGTCATTTATTTGACTTTGAGCCAACCTGTAACTTCTTATTTGCAAAACAAATTCTCCTTTAAATAATTTTGGGGCCGACCTGTAACTTCTTGTCCTTAGATCTAGGGCTTCTTCACTTACTTTCGGGGCTTCATCTTTAAGAGGATATAAATTCTCAACCATGAGGAGCCACATGGCGTACCACCTACAGTTGGAAACATAATGACAAGTACTATCCATCTATGAGAGTTTTGCATCCATTGTCCATGTCCTTCACCCTCTTTTTCCTCAAACAACTTTGGGCTTCATGACCACACCTTTAGAGATTCTTAACTAATTAACCACTTAACCATACTTCCAGGGCTTCTTGTAGAATTCTTCAAAGTGTCTTCCCATGAGGGCCATGCTTAAAGCTATGTCATAAGGGGACCATTTTGGAGACTTATTCAAATACACCCATTACTTATAGACACTTTAAAATTGCCTCAGGGCTTCTTCTAGGGTTGACATCAATGACAATGAACTTTCCAACATTGACATCAATGACAACTAACTTTCCAACATCATTTATGAAGAACAATTACTATTAATGGTTCGCATGCATTTAGAAGAAAAATGTACATAGTGAAAGGATGTATCATTAATAAATATTAATGATCTAGGATTTATATCAACTTAACTCCGTAATCAGTATTAATTATTTTCACATATCTCAAAGTGTGTTGAAAAGAGTGTGAAAGATGGAAAATAGAAGGGAAAAGGAACCTTTCTACGGAGACATTGTCAACTCCCTCATGCACCAGAACAAATATTTTCACTGGTTGATAGCATATCATTGGTATTCCAGTATTACTCCCAAAAAGAAAGCCACTAATAATATTTGGACAATTGATATTGCAAAAGTTAGTTGCATGTTTGAATCTTTTGTTTCTTGGTGTCCAAGGTGTTTCGAATCGAAGTATAGGATGATTCAAGTTGTTCCTAAAAGGAAGAATCTTGTTCTTTTGATGCCAAATGTATTCAAGAAAATGTTTTGATTCCCAACTCCAAATAAAGCTTTGAGGCTTCTATAGGTTGATTATTTTCTAGACACGAAAGGTGGTGAAGTAAATTTTTTGAAGGACTTTCTGGCATCACCTTTGGCAATGCCAGTTGATATTACTTGCATTGATATATGCTTACTATCTGATCCTTACAGGGAATTATCTTGCCTTTTTTCATGACTGGTGGGATAGGATTCCACATCACAAATCCCAAGGTACGTTCAATGTATTCTACATTTATCCATTCGGATGAAAGCAATATTTGACTAGGAATAAATCATCTCAAATGAGATTTCTTATCAACTTTCCAATTACATGAAGGAAAACAAATTGGTATGACCTCATATTTGGTGTTCATTGTGTCATATTATAATATTTTTGAAGAATTTCCTCCATGGGGAAATGTTAATCTTGACAATGACCCTGTTTAATTCTGGTATTATGTGTTATGGAAGCACAAGGCACCATTCCACTTTTTCCAAGTGCAAGACAAATTTGTCAAATAATTTAGAGATGTGCTCACTGGAACACAACCAATGAGGATTACATAGGAAGCATTGTATTTTCTCAAGGGAAAAGTATTTTATGTATATGAGAGGAAATCCCTCCATCCAACCCTATTCTCATTTTGTGAGTACATTTTTTGAAGCGTTTCTTTTCTTTTTCATCTCAATATGTAATCACCCAGCTTTATGTGCTTATTGTTAACCTGTAAATATGATTTCTGAACGCATTTTCTCTTTTCGTCTAGGTTACCTCTACTACTATATGGTCCATAGGAGCCCCATCCCATTCCACTAGGACAAATACATTTCATTTTATCGTGTTAGTATAATGAATATTATATTGTGTTGTTTATGTAAGAATTTTATTTGAACTTGGACAACCAATTTGTAACATTCTTTTAAAGACTCTCAAAGAGAGTTGTTTGTGGAGTTCATAACTTTTGTGATTTTTGACTTTCATTAAAGCATGATATATCAAGTATGTATTTCCATTTCATCTTTATGAAATTAAATGTTTGAAATCATTTAAATCCCTCTATTTTCGACCTTCACCATTTTATATCTTATATGATTTTTATTGAATCATTTCTTGATAATAAATAAATGGATTTGATGGAATGGATGTAAATATTTTGTATATTTTAATTTACTTCATTATTCTGCTATGGTTTGCATTCCTTATTTAGTTATTTGTTTTATGTTTTCACCCAGTCCACTCTCAGGTGTTGAGGGTATAAATGTTTAAATTTGTTATTTTGAATAAGTGAATTTGAAAATCTAAGTGAGAAAGAGGAATACCACCTCTAAAATGAAGAGGAGATCTTAAAACTTATAAGAACACCCTACGAGGTTGACTCTTGTCCTTAATAAGAAAAGAGATCAACATAAATTTGAGTTTTGGAAGCTGAATATGGAGGATATTTTCATAGATTGATATATATATAGGTTGTAGTATATGGAACCAAACCCATTGGTATGAAGAGTGGGTGGTGTTGGTGTTATGGGAAAAATGCTCATAGGGATCTCATTGAATGGATCAGTAATATCTCCCTAGGATAAGCCTAGATATCTTAGACATGAGAGGTAGACTTATTATGGATTTCCTAGATATAGACTCAAATATGTGGATTCATAATGATCCTATAGAATGGAGAATATTTTCATATGTATCTGGAGGTGGTCCTTCATATCTCTTGGTTGTTGCAATCCTAGAGTTCTAGCTCCAAGATTCACAACATGCTTCATGTATACAAGAGACACAAAAAAATCATCTCTACCTTTTTGTTTAGGATTAGAAACCTAGATCTAATTAGATTTCAATCAGATATACAATGATATGAATCAGATATAATTATTTGCTATTCTATTACAAACATTCATAGGGGAAAACCAAATGATCTATTAATTATAACTAATACATTACATCAATATGACATACCTTGGATGTAGATGCATTTCTTATTGTCTCCTTACTCCTTACCTCTCCTTACAACTCCTTGTTCATGCTAGGATCCAATGAATTCTAGCTAAATACCTCTGCAATTTGGTAGCATAACCTTATTCTTGAATTCTTCCTCCTCTTGTCCAAGGCTTTCCTTAGTTATATAGTTCTTGGAGGAGGCTTAAGAGAGGCTTCTATATATTCTAGAGGCCACTACAAAATCGAATGATGTGAGTTCCTAGGATGTTACCACTAAGATCCAACTCATCTCTCACCCCTCACCTCGTAACTCCCATTTTCTAGAAGTTTGACAGGGCCTCACTTGTTGAACCATTGTTTTCTAGTGAGGCCTCACTTGTTGCATGCTAGGTTTCACGCAAGGCCCTCCAAAAATTCTCTAGAAAGGGTCAAACCTCAGGAAAAAGTTGCATTAATGCTATTATCCACTAATGGCTTCCTCTTTGACCTGTAGGGTGGAGATTAAGGCTATAACAAATGCCCCCTAATGTGTGAGGTTAGGAAAGGAGTGGATGGTTGAAATACATTACAATAATGTCCATCTAAGGCAGTGGAAGGAGAGATCAAAGGAGGTTTGGTCGACTAGAGAAGACCTGCAGTAAAACACCAAGGATGAGTATATATAGACCAATCCCCTAGGTAGACACACTTAGACTCATAATGAGCATGGTCGTCAAACAATACATTGCGGATCCATGAAATGAAATCCTAGGCCATGGCCACAAAAGAATACACGGTGGATCCATTTCATCAATAATGTTGTAGCCACAAGAAAATACAATGTGGATCTACATCATGAACTTAATCATATGCACCAACAAATACAATGTGGATCTATGACACAACATATAGATGTCAAGAATACAATGAGCATTGAGAAGATTTCCCCCGAAGATTTCATATACAAATGATATACTTTAATGCAACTTGGGAGAGGATGTTGTAAATGAGTGATGTGTCCCCAAACCCAAGGTCTTTGTCCCAAACTCCGATGGTACAAATATACATCATGTGAATAGATGAGATGATGTCAAACATGGTAGAAACTGTTTGATTACAGGTCAGTGATGTATACCATTAACATACGCGAGGGGACCCACTGCTAATGAATATGGACCCCAAGGTACCTAGTACAATCTAGTGAGTGTGAATAGAGGATCTGGTGTTGAACACTCATAGAACCGATCGATCATGAGTTAATGAAGGAAACCCATCATCGATCACGAGGAGGCCTACCATTGATGATTGCAAGCTTCAAGGTACTAGTTGTTTTCTATATCCCTCTCCTAGATAATGTGTTGAAGTAGATAGGAAGAGATCCTCCGAATGAGGGTCCTAATGTATCACCCATTAATCGACGTGAAACATACACCGAGAGATCATGTGAAGAGAGAGTAGTATTAAGTACAATTGACACAAGGATGGATGACTCAAAAAGTCAAAAAAATAGTAGATGGTTGAATCAAGCTTAAAAATCCCTTGAACATATAGCACAACACAATGGTGACTTGGCAGCAACACACAAGAGATGGACGAATATAGTGCAAGAACACAGGAGGCATTGAAGCAGTCTCCATGATGACTGGAAGAGTAACCAGCCAAAGGAGTATATGTGACTCATATTATTGGGACGTCTCCTAGGAAATATAAAACCCAAATGTATGATGATGAATAAAAAATATGTCATGTTCAAGGGTGACTCGACTGACACTTCCATTTTGTGAATAGACCAATGGTGAAAACCCCCAACTCTTTATTTTTATTTTTATTTTTCGTATCCTTCATGGGTTAATGGGCATGAAAGAATGACACAAGTATGCTTGGTGTTATTTTTCATAAATTTAGTCCCCCAAGCCCAAAAAAGTATAAAAAAATACAAGGGAGAACTCTTCTATTCCAGGTGGACTAGAGTATTCATTTTTCGTAAGTAGTCCATTCGGCCCAAAAAAAGGTTAAACTTATACTGAATAGATGTCCTTTAAAAAAATTTAACAAGTGTGAAAGAAAACAAGCTCACTTGACAATATTTTCATGTTTAAAGAGTCTGAAAAGAGCTTAAAGGAGACTCAACGGGAGAGAACGTGTGGCTTAACAACATGCTCCTATTTTGCAAGTGCATGGAACCGACCTAAGCAATGAGGAATGCAAATGGTACCAACAAGTGATGTCTACTCTTAGCATTTGTTCTCTCCCTGGGTGAGTAGATGCAAAGCAAAGGCCAAATAATGCAAGAGGTGTATGGTCAAGGCTACTACATAGTGGTAAGTGGGATATGGGAAAAAAAAAAACCAGCAGTGGGAGGCATGACGTGAGCAGAAAATTCATAGGTGACCATTAAGAAACAAAAATGTTTTCAGGAACCCCCACAGGATATGGCCAAAATAAATGCGAAGAGAGGAGAATGAGGCTCAATCTTTGACTCATGGTAGGGCTAAAAGAGGGCTCCCTAGCTTATGGGAAAATCATAGCATGGGCACTGGATGGAATTTTAGGTGCTAACTAGGGTGCCCATGATAGGTAGTCACTACCAGACCAATTACAACATGCATATTGCTGGCAGTATGGACGATTAATAATGAAAAACAGAAAATGTAGGGAAAAAATTATCCCTATATGCCAGTTTAGGAATATATACCTCAAGTTGAGTGGACGTCACCATCATCATAAAAAATTCCTTAGAATCTTGTCAAGCACATGTAAACTAGACTCCAAGGTCAAAACACATAGGGAAATCTCAAAAAAGGAAAATATTTTTGGATTTTTTGGATATGATATATGCAAAACAAAAGCACACTCACAACACACACCTATGTACAAGGCACTACGCATCCCGATGATTTACACCGAGTAGAGCCCATGGCTAGGCTCAGTCCAAGGATCCTTTTCATCATTAATGAACTTGTGATCCAATTTCAGCATCATATGGCTCACCATGCTAGGGCCATGCCACCTGGTATCATATTTCTGCATACAAAGATACTCAATGTGATTAGTCTCGTGAGCTAGGGAAGCACCTTGATGGGATCCATCAAAATGTAAAGGGGGTATGAAACATGAATCTTCTATAGAAGGGGAATTAAATAATTCAGTGGCAATTTATAAAAAAGATAACTGAGGCGGACAAGGATCAATACTAGGGGTTTCACTAGTTGTCCCAACAAATTCCTCCAGTCTTAGATCAAGACCCATCATGTCAACTCTCATTAATTTCAAACTAGGGAGGATGGATTCTAGATGATTCTCATCTTCCTTGGGATTGTCTATGGAATCCATGACTCCATATGAGGATGGAGGTGCTAACCAGTATCAACTGATGTTGATTGGATTGTCAGATCGATAATCTTGACCGCAGTGAGCGGTAATGGATGCTATGTATGAATCAACATCCTCAAGATAAGGTACCACCCAAGGGATCCACTAGTATATGAGGAAATCATGTTTATGGGGGCAATGATTGCAGTTGGAGATGGTGGGGGAAGGGGGAATATACCCATAAGAGAAGGATATTTGAACATCCCCACAATAATGTTCAGATCAAATTGTGTGGTATCACCGACAAAGGGTACATTATACTATGCATTGGATTCAAGGTCTGGGGTGCAAAACGCAAGCTAATCGATCATAAAAAAAATTCCCTTGATGAGGGAAACATAAGACCCTAAAGAATGAGGAGACAAATGTAGTCATCTCATGGAACCAAGTGTGCTTGAGTAATATATTGTACTCAAGTGGTGCGTCAATGACCTCTACGGCAATGGAGACAGTCTTTCCACCTAACTCAATGGGTAAGGCGGTGATAATTCCATATGGTCACACATATAAATAGGATCATGCGATGGAGATCCCTCGTGGTGAATAGTACCTGCGATGCCCCCTTGCGTAGGGGAAGGATTTTTGGAAACCATGTTTTGAGGTTGAGGGAGGAAAGGATGATTTAAGACAGTAGTTTGTTGAGGAGTCCATTGTTGTTCTAGGAATCTTTGGACCTCATCCTTATGTGGGCACTAGTGGGTAGGGTGGTCAGCTCCACAAATCGTGCAAGGAAAACAACTCTTCCACTTTTCTTTAGTGCCTCCCTCCTAGGAATTTTTGGTAGTGGCAGTCCCTTGCTCATTAATGAATTTTTTCTTCTTGTTTCACTTTTTCTTGCCTCCAGGTTGTTGATGATTCTTCGATTGCATGGAATGCATTGAATTCACCTTGGAGGTTTGAGTAGGGACCTCAACAGTTTGAGCACTAGTTCTAGCAGCTAACAGTTGTGATTGAATAGACAATTGTCCCAAATGATCAACTAGTTGGTTGATGGGTGCATGGGAGACAAAACCAACCACACCATCGGAGTGGGGTCCTGGGTGAGGTTGACGAGGATTATTTGATAGGTGAGGAGCATTTGGAATGATATCATACAAAGTACCCAAATGAGAGTAAATCAAATCTAGATGTTGGGCATGCAAAATAGATTTCTCCTCAGTGGTCTCCCCAAGCAATGGGTGGCAAGAGGGACTTGGTGAACCAATACATTAAGATATTTTCTGGAATATGAGTCCTTATCATTCGATGCCTCTGATGCCACTCATGTATGTGATCAGAAATATGGGTGGCATTGTTTTGACATAGAGAAGTCAAGAGATTTGTTCCTATCTCATACTGAATAAGAAATTGGTAATGGGTTTAAAAAACCATTTCCACATCATTGAAGCTTATAAAATAACCACCTTTCAGTTCAATATACCATTTAATGGTGGCACTGGTCAGGGATCTCTAGAAAAGACGCAATCTCACATTATCATCCATTAAAAAATTGGATGATCACCACAAATGTTATGTCATGATGTGTGTGTAGGGGTCTTCTCTCAGCTTACCTTCAAACTTCAGAATGTATAATGGGAATTTTGATGGCATCATTGGCCATAAAGGGTTCATGGGAAATAGGGCCATTCATCAACCATGACAAATCAGGTAAGTCAAGCATTGCAAGAAACAACAACAATGTGAATGAGAACTAGGAGGGAGGTGAAGTCTCTTTTGTCCCAGATAGACCTTACGGTCCCCCTATATTGGTGTCTCTATAAGGTCAAGAAATGGTTGGAGAGTGATTTCCCCCAGGTATGGTGACACTTCTGGGAGCATGACTGTTCTCGCCACCAAAAAATCTCCAAGGGGGGAAAATGGACTCTCCAAGAAAAGGGTTATGAGTGATAGTCCTGGGGAAGAAACCTCTAGGACCAGATGTATGATCAAAGGGAAGACTCCAATTTCCCTTGAGGTATGTGCCCCCATGGAAAGGTATGTTGACCCATGGAAAAGGAAAACCTCCAAAAGTATCGTTTCCCCTAGGTTGACTAGGGACAGCCCCAAAATCACTAGGCATACTCCATCCAAAAGGGACACCTTCCCCTGATGATGTTAGGTCACTCATTAGATTGGAGGAAGTGGAATGGAATGCACTTCCCATGTTGAAACCAAATTTCATCCCCCCATGTTACTGGTACATTTCCCTCGTGACCTTGGGTCATGTCATGACAAAGAGAGACTAGATATAGAAGATTAAATCTACCCTCACAACCAAACATGCAAACCAAGAATAACTAATTTTTCACAGAGAGAGATAGGGAAAGGAGAGAAGATAAAGTATGCACCTTAAACCCTTTAGCTTATGTCGATCCCTTCTCCTGAAATGCTCTTGGTCTCTGTCGGTACAAGACTGCAATAAGAGACCTAGATTGTATTGCAATGAGGTAGTTATAGGTCCTAGTAGCATATATCAAAATTACACTTCAAATCATATATGAACAAATATGAACATATAATATTTCTATGAAACAAGTGAACACAATATTGGAAGGAAAATATACTCTCTATTAATCAATGAAATAAGAGAGTTAGTTACAACCAGACGCTGCTTCTGGCACCATTTTGGAACTAATCACCCGGGTTCCTCATGAAGTCATTCACACATCAACTCAATGAAACTCTTCCTCAGATATTCTGATAAGGATAGGAACACACCTTATAACTATATACAATAGGAAGTGTTAGGAACCAAATATCAATATAGCATAGAAAAACCTCAGAATAAGTACTCAACACCTTGAAAAAGAGATAAATTCAGATAATAAGCCTTTTCGACGGGGAAACCTCCTTATGCCCACATAAATGTTCAACTACAAGATGATTCAAAATGAAAATGTTTCCTTGCTATATATAGGATACTAGGAGGTATAATTACAACTAATGGACTAAATCCGAAATACATAAAATAACATTACTACTATAATATGCCCCAATTAAGGGGTAATGAGTCACTATTTAGGGTTTAACATGCCCCTCCCCTTGAGACAAGTGTTGTCCACAACGCTTGAGTAACTCTGGATGCTTCTATATAAAAGAATCATCTTCCCAAGTGGAATCTTCAGCCGGTAGTTTCCTCCATTTAATGAGATACTCTGAAATGGATATATTCCTTAGCTGTAGAACTCTTGTGTCAGTGATGGCTTCAGGCTCCAATATGATTTTTCCTTCCTCGTCAAGTTCTGGAAGTATTATTTGAACTGGGATCTTGTCACCTATAACCTTCTTTAAGCATGAAGCATGGAAAATTAGGTGTACTCATGAAGATGCAGGCAAATCCAATTTGTATGCCATAGTACCAATATTTTGCAACACCTTATAAGGGCCATAGTACTTTGGTGATAATTTATTATCCTTCTTGGCTTG
>JZKD02S1778992.1:425135-479526 GCA_000966675.3 Picea glauca | reverse complement strand
ATTACTAATCTAAATCACAACTAATGGCCTAAAGCCGACATAAATAAAATAACATTACTAATCTAATATGCCCCAATTAAGTGGTAATGAGCCAATATTAGGGCTTAACAGTGATATATAAAAGTATCAAACATGGCCACAAGGAATACATAGCGGATCCATGTGAAAGTAGATAATAGACACGAAGAGATACACGGTGGAGCTATGTCTCAAAATAAATAAAAAAGGATATTTGGTACCAATAGAGTGAAAAAATTGATCCTCTGCAAGTACCAATGTTTGTGGGGTGGTACAATGAATATCGGGTAGGATCTCAAAAGATGTGATGTTTATATTGCACTCGAAGTCTTCAAAACAATCTGTCATGGTACAAGTCTACACTATGCGAATAGATGTGTTGGGGTCAAACACAGTGAGACACCATTTGATTATTGATCATTGATGTATATCATTAACAAACGTGAGACAACCCACTGATGATGATAATGGGTGTCAAGGTACCATGGTATAATATAAAAAGTGTGAATAAATGAGTTGAGGTTGAACACTTGGTAGAATCTATCAAACATGGGAAATTGATGTATTCCAACTGTCAATAGTGAGGGAACCTGCCACTGATGACTGCAAGCCCCAAGGTACCAAATATGACTCCATATCCCTATCCTATAGCAAGATGTGTTGAATTCGATAAGAAGAGATATGTTGGAAGGAAGGCATTAAGGCATCCTCCATCATCCAGCAAAATGGGTAGAAGAAGGCCAAATATTTGGAAGGACTCAGATGAAAATATTGTAAGTACCACATCGAGGTACGACTCCAACATGCACTAGATGGAATAGTGCATGACAGAGACTCTTTGAATAGTAGCCAATAATGAAGACTACTGACAAATACGAGGAATCCACCAATGGGTTCAAATGGAAACCAAGGTACTGCACGAATCCCTATGTGTGAAGATTTTTGTTGATGTTTAACACAAGGGAAACCACTCAGTCAGTGACCAATAATGGTGTGTCATGTGATGAGCGCAACGTCACATACCAATGATGTAAATAGGCCCAGGGTGAAACTCTAGGTCATACTCTCAGAGCAATGTGTTGAAGTCGATAAGAGCAGACCTTCCATACTAGCATGAGTAAGAGACATATATACTTGTGATGATGAGACGAACTTGAATGAATTAGTAAGGTCGACTTATGAGTTCAAATACTTGACTACAGAATGGTCGAATCAGGTTGAAACTTCCCTTGAACAAAATCACGACACATTATGTTACTTAGGAAGCATGACTATAAAATGGAATACATTTGTCATACATGAGGCATCAACAAACACTCCATATGGTTGGAATAATAACCAACCAATGGAGATGAAACTCACTAGCAGTAAAAAAGTCTCCTAAAGCCACACTAAACCCAAAATGATGAGATACTAACTCAAGATTGTGCTTTGTTCAAGGGAAAAAAAACTTATGCCAACAAAAGAGATGGACCTTTTCCCTTATTCTTTTTGGTTTTTTTATTTTTTTGGTCTTTTTCATATTATTAAAGCCCGAAAAAAAATAAAAGAATGCTATAGTACAATGGAGGAAATGAGTGTCGCGGGAAAGAAAACTAGTTCCAATGCGCAAGGAACATTCATGTCCTCAATGCAAGGAAGCATGTGTAAGATAAGGACACTTGAGGGATGTTTCCTCCAAGAATAAAGGCATCAGGTTGCAAAGGAAACAATTGCAAGGATGGGAACTTGATAGGAATGCATATAAGTGCGAGCAGTCGATATGCACAACAACATGTTGAAGCCGACATTAGGCATATAAGTGCGAGCAGTCGATATGCAATGCAGTTAAAACTCAACTTTAGGAATTAGACTTCCAATAATGTTATTTTTCGTAGATTTATTCCCTTAGGCTCGAAAAAGAATAAAACAATACCAAGAAGAACTCTTCTAGCCAATGTTGACTAGAGTATTCATTTTTCTTAATTAGCCTATTTGGTCCAAAAAAGGGTTAAAATTATACCGAAATAGACGTACTTTCAAATCCATTTAATGAGTGTGAAAGAAACAAGTTCACTCGACAATATTTTCATTTTAAGGAGTCTGAAAAGAAATTAACTAATACTCAAGGATGACATTATGAGAAGAATATAATGGAGGGAGTCCCATAGGTAGTGGCCAGAACAAGACTGAGCAAGAAAAATAAATTTCAAACACAAATTCATGGCAGGACTAAAAGGACTCCCGAGCCTAACAGAGATCTTGCAGCATAGGTGCCATAATACAAAGGGATTATAAACTAGAGCGCCTATGGAAGGTAAGCTATACCATCAAAACAATGAATTTTTTTAACAGATAAGAAGGTGTTGTCACTTGCTAATGGGATCGACCCTGGGTTTAGTTGGAAATGGCGACTAATAATGCAAAAAGTTTAGGTGAATGCAACCTATGCTAAATTCTAGTTACGAGAACATCACATGACCATAATATTGAGAAAGACTTGGTCATTTATCCAAAAGAGGCCACAAATGTTCAAATTATAACCTTAAACCTGAAATGATAAGACAATGCTACAAGAAACTTGTCATTAGTTAAAATTTTCAAAAAATAGTGTGGCATGTATCAATTATTTCAAATTGGTGGGATGCGATCGCAAAAGAGATTGCTCAATCTCCTTATCAACTACTGGCACCCAGATACCGAGGCCTTCATTCTTGGAGGTAAATCATTGATGATCATGGTAGAAGACATATATTTATTCATAGGTTTATTTTGTAGAGGGAAAGTTCCTAACTTCCAAGCTCGTGGTGGAGGTGGAAAGATCGTCAATGATTACATCAATGAGTATTGTGATGATGGCATGCACAAAAGTGGTTCTCAAGTATCGATCAGACATATTAGCAACCTCAATCTCTGAGTCGTTTTGTACATCATGGTCCGCATTGTAGGGTCCAATTCCTTGCATTTGGCTTCTCGAGTGCAAATAAAAAAGTGGGTTGAATGCTTGAGGCCAACCATCTTCGACTGGAGCACTTGCATGTTGACTTGCATGAAGTCTTAGCTCACTAACTACAAATTGAGGAAGACTAAGAAATTTGGATTTGGTAGTGTCCTGTGCAAATGTTTCTTTGAGAGGGTGTCCATGATGAGCCCCAGGACCTATGTGCAAGGAAATTTATATTGAACCATGGTTGTCCATGGTACATTGGACTGAGTTGTTGGGCCAACTAGGAGGGGGGAAGTTATGAAACCCTTATGATGATGACTTCTTCTCTTGGTGGGACTGTCGTGTCCTTTTGTCAAGGAATACCCTTATACTGAGATTGAATTCACACATGATCCCGACATTATCATTCCTCTCGACGACGAGTCATAGGATATAGGTAATTTTAATTTTATTTAATTTTAGTTTTAGTTTTTATATCATATGTATATAGGAAAATAATATATCTTTTTGTGAGATCCATTATACTGACATACTCTTCTTTCCTACAGATAAAGCACCAGCAAAGCCATCCGATGTCCCAAGACACAGTTGCAAAAGATGAGAGGAGGTAGGACCGAGTGATGATGCATCATGGAATTTGCGGAGTGTGGGTAGGAACTTCGAGGCCCTAACCCACAATATTCCGATGGTGATCATAGACGACTTTCCTGTAGGCATGCAATGTCATGTAGTGGGGGTACCCCAATCGTGGGTCTGATTATTCTGACATTTGAATAACCTCGTACTTTATGATAATCGGGGTTAAAATCCTGCATTTTGTATTATGGACCTCTTTTGACATATTTATATCTACTATCTTTTTTGTGTGTTATCTTTTATGCAAATTACAAATATTTACATGTGTGAAAATGTGTTTTTCTATTATTGATGAGATAAATGCCAATCTAGAACATAATTAGTGTATGCATCAGCTACTAGATTAACATGTCTAGGAACATGTTCATAAGTAATGAATTCAAATGATTGTTCCAAAATACATACCCTAAGTAAACAACGCAACAAGATCGAATCACAGATCTGGTAAAAACCATTCAACTGCTAGACCACCAACTGAGAATATAAAAACACGTGAAGGCGTCGAATGTCATGCGATAATGCAACTTGTAAATTATCGATAACGACACTATATTCAAAAACATAGTTGGTATTTTCCCCAAGACACACACCTCCAACAGTCACTAGTTGGTTAGTAGGTGAATAAATCACCCAAGTTGCATAAGCCAAGTTTCGAGAATAACGACTAGCATCATCTGTGTACCCAACATAAACTGAAGATTCCTCTAGAATTTGTGGCACAGTAGAAGCACACAATTACTAACACCCAAAGACACAAAATTGTTAAGAAAATATATGTACAAAAATAAACACTATGTACAAAAGTCCAGTACTCGAGACGTGAGGCTCAAGCATAGTATTTTGTATGGTAGAGCCCATTTATGGTCTCTGACAATGCATTCCCTTCAAAATGTACTAGCTCATAAGATCCCTCCTTCAACACCTGTCGTACAATATATGGACCATCCTTATCCTGGTCATAAAATAAGACAAGTTCTCCTTCAGAGAACACCTTAAGATGAACAGACTTGTCATACTAAGGCTTGACTCATTTCTTATGTGCTTTGTTTTCCATTTCTATGTCTTGATGTTGCTCGTCAAGTTGCTCAAGGTAAACAATATGTTATTTGAGTTGAGTCGTCTTTGGGAGGATCTCGACAACGATTTTAAATGAATGGATTTCGCACTCAATCGAAAAGATTGCCTCAACCCCATGGACAAGTTGAAAAGGTGAGAAACTCGTTGTAGTATTAATTGAGGTTCGATAATCCCATAGTGTTGGATATAACATCAAGTGCCAATCCATTCTGTTTGAGTTGATCATTCTTCTCAATATTGTTTTTAAAGATTTATTGACAGCTTCAACCTGACTGTTATCCTGAGAATAGTAAGGACATGAGTTCTCATGTCCAAAACCTAGTTTTGATACTAGCTACGACATCATGATGTTCTAAAATTGACTGCCATGATCAGTGACAATCTCCCTCGGAACTCCAAACCTAGCGATAACCTGATTAAAAATGAGAAACATTGTGGTTTCACCATCATTCATGAATGTCAGCATGGCTTCGATCCACTTAGTAAAGTAGTCCATGGCCACTATAAAATGCCCCCTAGATGAAGTTGGGTGGCATGTCATAAAATATACACCCCACTTGGTTAACGAGTCGACAGTAATGACAGGAAACATGGGAGCAGGATGGGCACACATATTCTTTATAAAAACTTGACAAGGATGGCATCTCTTAACTACCTCAATACAATCCTTAAAGATCTTGGGCCAGAAACAACTAGTGCGTAAATTTTTTTGGGTTGTTTCCAACCCTGATAGATGATCGCCACACGATCCACCATGATAGTCATTTAGAACCACTTCCACCTCTTCATGGGTGAGGCGAAAATGGAGTATCAAATCTACTCCTCATCGATACAACGTGTTAGTGATAATGAGATAGTTTTTATCCATATGATGAATCCATCATTGTTCATCTCATGAATAGTGTGGTGTGAACTTCAAATACTGGAGATATATCAGGATATCTCTGTACCAAGGGTCAGATGAAGAGATGAGGAATATGTTCTCATCAGGGAACTAGTTGACGATCTATCACTCCTCATTCTCAACTGGAAACTTAGACATTAATTTGGCAAAGACCAACGATTTATTGGATTTGACTGAAGCAAAATCCAAGTCAAACTCTTGAAGCACCATAATCCATTTGTTGTACTTCCCTCTGAAAACTTTCCAATTCAAAACATATTTAAATGGATTAACAGTGGCAATGATGGTTATCTTACACAACAAAATATAATGACGAAGATGATGGAAAGCATGAAATGCTACCAAGGCCAGTTTCTCCACATGACAGTACTTAATATTTGGACCTAAAAAAGTGTGACTCAAGTAGTAGATGGCGTGCTATTGGATCCCATCATCTTCTTGCACTAGAACCATGCCAATTGAGGATTTGACTACTGCCAAATATAACAAAAAGTCTTGATTATAATCAGGGGGACTCAACAAAGGAGTCAAAACCAAGGATTTCTTTAATGCATCAAGAGAAAATTGTGTATATTCATCCCAACAAAAGGAGACCCCCTTCTTTAAAAGGTGCATGAATCCTTTCGTGACATTGGCATAGTTCGGTACAAACCGTCGAAGGAAAATCGCCTTTCCTTGTAGTCTTTAAAGTTGTATGATTGTATGTAAAGGAGGCAATTGAGTGATTTCATCAACCTTTAAGGGGTCAACCATGATCCCTTTCGTCGAAATGATGAATCCCAAAATACGTCCAGAAGTCACACAAAAAATTCACTTATGTGGATTCAATCGGATTCGGTAATAACGACACCTTTCGAAAACAAGGCAGAGGTGTAATAGATGTTCAACTTTTTTTCACGAATGAGCCATGAGATCATCCAAATAAGCCTACACTATGTGCTTCAAATCATGGAAAGAAAACATCATGGACTACTGAAACATGGTGCCAGCATTTTTAAGGCCAAAAGGAATCTTCTTATAAGCAAAAGTTCCCCATGGGATGACGAAAGTTGTCTTGTGTTGTTCTTTCGGTCGGATTTCAATCTGGTTATACCCTGAAAAACCATCCATAAATGAAAATATTTTGCTTCCCACACACTCGTCTAGAATCTGATCTATAAATGGAATTGGAAAGTTATCTTTGGGACAAGCTTTATTTAAGTCCCGAAAATCCATACATCTAGCTTAAACTCCGAGGGGTTGATAGTACGATCGACTCTCCTACTCACATCTAACTTAAACTCTCCCTTTTCCATTCGACTGATATCGAGAAGGAAATATGATTTGTGATGCATATCCTCCCAGTGATTTTCAGCACTAGTCATTACCTCAATGATAGCTTCGTCTGAGGGCAAGAAAGTGTCGAGACAGTCTTGGGAATTTGAAGAATTTTGAGCCCAGATAGGCTCTAGAAAAAGTTCATCCTCCTCTTTCAATGAAAGATTTTGATCAGGGTCTGCAATGGCATGTTGAATAACTTGGTAATTGAACTCAGTCATAGACCAAGGTATGGCCATCCCAATGTTGATGCGGTGTTGACCCACATCACACGGTAAGGGTAGCATCCACGAATCATGTAAATATGATATTCTAAACGAAGTGACTCTTGAAGTGAAATTCGATGGACTTGACTTTTTATAGTCGACCGAGGTAGACTAAAGGTATGAAATCGATGCAAAAAAATCAAAATATCCCACGAGATAAGGATACATTCTACAATTGATACTCTCAGTTGTCAGTTGAGAGTTTCCAATCCATGACACTATGGATACTTGGTTAGCCATGGCCTCGGAAAGGTTGGAATTCACATGGTCGATGGTTACAATTTGTTGGCCCTTGACCAAGTTTGAGGATTCTTGGTCATGTTTGACCGTATTTTAGGACTTTGACAGGCTGTCGAAGGCGGAGCGCAAGATGAAGCGGAGATCACGAGATCTCGGGCCCTTTTAGGGCCCTTTTTGGGGATTTGGGATTATGTAATGGGTATGGGAATGTTGGCCCATGGGTTCACCCATGCTTAGGCCTATTTTGTATGTATAAATAGATGTCAGGCAATGTAGTGAGGATAGATAGAAGAATGAATGGTTGAGTGCTAGAATTGTATTTGTGTGATCAATATTTGTAAGTGCTTTGGTGCATACTGTGTGAGACTTGTAGAGCTAAGTGCAAGTCATTGTAAGAGACTGTGGAAGGTTGTGTGCTTAGATCTACTCAGGGAAGGAGGATCTAGAGAGCTGCGCAGATCTTTTTTCCTATGCGGAGTAGGGTTTTGAGGCTCTGTGCATGTAACCTATTGAAGAAGCTAATAAAGAAGAAAAAGAGTTGGTTGATGTAGCCATAGGGTGGGTTTGAACCAAGTACATGTTGTGTTGCTCTGCTTTGTGCAATGTGTTGATGTGATTATATGTTAATTTGCTTAGTGCTTGAATATAGATGAATGATCTATTGATGCTTAGTGCTTAATAATATGGATGGATGTTAGATCTAACTGATGTACATGTGCTTAGTGTTGAATTTGTTAGGATCTGATCTGTTTAGTCATGTTAAGTGTTGTTAGATGCTAGATCTGGTTGAATACTGTGTTGTGTTGTAATTAGGGTTTAATTGCGCTATAACTAAGAACTTAATATTGATAAATATAATTGTTGAGTGCTCTGTTAAGTGATTAGAATCACATGTATGTGTCCCAGCTAAGGTTGCAGACACTGGAGTCTTACAACCACCCCTGCCTCTACCTTGGGTGAGACTTCATCTTCTTTGCAGGTGTTTCCAAAAGGGTCGGTAGTTAGGGTTTTATTGGTGCGTTGTTGTAGCGTTGAACCCCGGGTCTGCCCCTATGCCAACAAATGGTTCCATTGTCAGGACCTGAAACTGTGATTGTTGGGAACTAAGGAAGAGGAAGCTCTGTTGCGAAGATCTGACCTAAAACTGTGATTGCTGGGAACTGAGGAAAAAGAATCTTTGTGCAAAGACCTAACCTGAAATTGTAAGAGCTCTGTGCATAGATATGTTGCTCTAGTGTGCAGTATTCTACTTGATTTGTGAAGCTTTGTGCTAAAGAAAGAAGTTTGATCTGAAGAAAAGAGGTAAGATTTGAACGCTTTGTGCTCTAATAAAAGTAAGAATAGTGAAAAGTTTAAGATCTGGAATCTTTGTGCTCTGTTGAAGATAAGATTAGTGGAAATTTTTGTTTCTAAAGTATGGATCTATGTATGTTTGATAAGATTTATCCTAGCTTTAAAACTAGGGCACTGATAGAAGAAAGAGGATTTGATATGAATAGATATGATAAGAATAGTGAAAGATATGTTATACCTATGCATAGAGAGAATGTTTGGACTAACAAATGGATGCAGGATCTTAGAAATATTTTTTTGCAGGTTAGATACCATGATCCTAGAGCGTAGTATAGGAGAGGTTGGGGATCATTTAAAAGAAAGAGAGGATTAACCCTTTGTTATAGTTGCAAAAGACCAAGACATTTGGCTAAGGAATGCCCTGGTAGAAGACCTAGTTGCCTCTGTAGTAAAGCTTTGGACCATGAAGTATTGGATTTCCCTAGAATGATTGCTAAGGTTGAAAGAATGAATATGAACCAAGAAAACCCTAAGGCAGATCCAGAAACTGAGATTATAACAGAACCCCAGAAAGAAGCAGAAAAAGTATTGCTACAGATGAAAGAAACCTTGAATGATCATCGACATGTTAGTTTATCAGAGGTATTTAAAGAAAAAGAGTACATTGAAGCAAGAATAGGAGACTTCGACATTGAATATGTTCTGGATGAGGAAACATAGGTGAATATTATGACCGAAAGAACTTGGGAAATTCTAGGAAATCCTTCTATGATTCCTTCATTGGGAGGAATAGGATTAATCAGAGGAAAGTTGATTACCCTATGTGGAAGACTTACCAAGATATCTATGAGTGCTCATGGAACTTCGACAGAGGAAAATTTTGAAGTTGTTAAATTTATTGAGAATATCCCTCCATTTGCTATGTTATTAGGAAAACCTTGGATTGAAAAAGATCAGGCCAGAAGAAAAGAAGAGGAAATCCTAGAGCAGAAGAAGAAAGAGTTAAAAGATTTCATGACTAGGAGGATTGCACACTTGATTGAAGAATGGGAGAACCAGGCAAAGCTATTTCAAACCAGATATTTGAATGTCGAAGTTGGAAGAACATTAGAAGACCCACAGAAGACTAAAGTACCTACTCCAGGTATAGATGAAGTATTACCCTTGATTTCTAGGAAGAAACCTCAACAGCGTGAAGTTACTCTGCCAAAAGAAGATAAGAATCAAAATGGAAAAATGAATTCTGAGACGAAGCTCACTGGAAAGAAGGCTAGAAAACTAAGTAATAAGAGAGCTAAGATTGAAAAGTTACAGAAGGTTCCCGAGGGAACATCACAAAATGAAAATTTGCAAAATTGGAGCTTCGCTGGAATATCGTAACAACGTCACATGGCACTTCGCCAAGGTGAAGCAATATAACCGTTAGAGAGAGTATAATCGTTCGACCGACGACCCAAATGGGTAGAAAGGAATTTATGGTCAGAAAGTTTGCCACCAGACCATTGGGACCACGCCACAACAGACATAACTGAGTTAATGAAGGCTTCTCACTCGTTGCAAGAGATTTGTTTCCGAGTTATCTATTTATCTTGTCATGCCACGCAACGAGAACACTTTTGCCAATTATGACTATTAGAGCTCGCAGCATAGTTGATTTCACACAGTGACCACCACGTGTTAGTGTCATCTATCCCATTGCATTGAACAATTACTCTTTGAACCCGAGAAATTCAACCACGAGCGTGCATGTCAGACAAGCTTAGCGCTGCAAAGAAAATTGTTGAAGAATTTCTTATTGACCTAATGACTGAAAGGTTAATGTCTGAAAGAGCGATCTCTGCAAGTATTCAAGCATCATCGATGAGAGGACTGCAAGCCTCTCTATCGACGGCTCGTGGAGCCGGATCATCCCGACCATCAGCAGAAAAGAGATTTAAACATAAAGATGACCTAGCCAATGTGAATCTGATCCCGTCCATATTGTCAGATTACATCCCACCTCTGGCCGGGGCAGTGAGTCGAGATAGTGTACCAAGAGAATTTGAGTACACTATGGTTATTGCATACCTCCCGAAGGGGATACACGCAGCTTGCGCACAACATCATAAGATTGCGGTGTTGAAGTTCAATGACTTCAAGCTCGGAGATCGCAAAAACTACAGTATGCTTGACCCGTATAAGTACCTGACTAAGATGAAGGGGAAGAACTCAAAGATAATCCCTCAGCCATGGACGATGAACCTCGCGCAGTCCACTCTGTTAAATTTCATGAAGCTACCACACTTCGAAAGGTACCAGGAAGTCAATGCCTATGTCAAGTTATTGATTTCATGTTACCATGGCGGTTACTTATGGCTAGATCGTTGTATCGCAGTCACCTCGACGTTGATCCATAGGATCACAAGCTTGAGTATGCAAGGACCCGATCCACATGATTTCTATCCAGGAAAAGCCACAGATCGTGCACTAGCACAGAAAATCAAGGATACATATGGCGATGTTGAAAAGGGAACATGAGGCTACAAGGTATCCTCCATCCAAAATGGCGCAGTGTGCCTCACCTGTTAGTTAATTGTAGGAAAGTTAGTAAGGAAGAATAGACCTACGCAGGTCACAAGATTTGTTGTTGACCTCGTGGGGAAGTGCGTAGAAGGTTCGCAGATGAACTGGGTGAAGTACTTAGTGAATCAGCTGGAGCTAGATTGCCGCGAAGCCCGAGATCAGGGCTACGATTTCCATTTCAGCTGGCTCCTGATCCTTATCACCTTTGTTGCCTGGGAGATGCCAGAAGGTGTGACCTTCCCGGGTATTGAACCATTCGAACCGCTCGCTGTGAATTTCGCTACCCTTTGGTACTCGAGCGATATGAACAAACAGTGGAAGTTGAATGTTGTTTTTCACACCTACTACCGTTAGCTAAAGGGAGCCATAGAATCAGAACCTCGCATGACTCTGAACACCTTACAGAGATTCCGACCTCTGATGAAGTTTTGCATTGATCAACACTTTATCTACCTTACAACGTGAGCCGATGAACATAAGGAGCAGTTGTAGTCGTACTACAAGATCACTGAAGAGGATCTTGAGGAGATCACTAAGGACTAGTCAGTAGACCTCCTTATTCTAGCAGACCCTGCAGAGATGTCTGACCCTGACAGCCCATAAACCGCGCACAATACACCGGGGCCCAGTAAAACGAAGAAGACTGAAGAAGTACAAGAATTAAGCAGTGCCTCAGGGAAGACTTCTTCAGTATCACCTAATCGAGGGGGTGATGATGAAGTAGAAGACATAAACGATACAGGAGATAAATAGAAGCAAGGTGAAGAAACACCACCGAGAGATGAGACCATACCTTGAAGAAGAGGAAGGTTTCTCCCCCGAAACCTTCTTCTCAGAAGAAATTGAGAGCCACCATGACCAAGATGAAGATCGTGCTTACTATTGATGAATTTGACTTCATTGTAGAAGCCCTCAATGAAGCTTCGCTGGAAATTGTGGAGAAACAAGAAGCTAAGAAGGAGGAAATGTATGATAGACTTAAGGTCGAGTTCCGCGGGGTACAGCAGGCCCTTTAGTCTAGCCGCGTAGTGTCCACTGCACCCCTATCATAAGGAGAACCAAAGTTGGGGGATGATCCAGACCAACTCCGATGATTAGTTGATGTGGTCCAAGCTCGTCTTCATGGAGCACAAGAAAAAGCAGAACAAGCTACCCAAAACTTGAAGCAGGTACAAGGTGACACTGTAGAACAATGCACAATTGTAGAATAGGAGAAGGTTTCTCTCCAGGCCAAGTTTGAAGCAGAGAAAGCACAGATGCAGCAAGAGAAAGAATAGTTTCTCGCAGAGCATCTCGAAGTAAAAGAATCATTAAACAAATCCCTCCACTTTGTGATAGGCTTAGAGATATAGGCTGAAGACCAAGTCACACATCAAGTAGAGCAGCTCCGCACTATACCTGACACCCCGCAGGATGTAAGGGACCAAAGGGAAGCAACTACTCGAAGCACAGTTGAAAGAATAAAATTCCTTGCCCTGGAATGCAAGAAACTGAGTGATCACAGTGCCCAAACATATGAAAAACTCACTAAGGATCTAGAATTGAAGGCACTGGAGTCACATCTCTAGGAAGCGAAGTATCAAGCAGAGACAATACAGACACAGTTGAAGCCCCTGTCAGCCATGGAAAGAATGAAGCGATTCCAAGAGAAGCACACTGCCCAACAGCAAGTCCATACTATTCAGAGAACAGTTATGGAATTAACCTAGGTCCTAGAGGCTCCAACCTGTGCAGGATGAGGCTTACCAATTATTCACAGAAATCGAAGGCCGAGGAGAAGAACTGGAGCAAGTTGTCACTGCATTTGAACAACACCTCAAAGGACCTATCAACGAAGCAGTCATATAAGAGTTCTATGAACATGAGGTCATAGCACAACAACAAGTCAAAGAATCTCGAGCCAATATCGAGGCTTTATAAGCAAGACTAGTCATATCAGAGTGACTCGGGATGAGTCACAGGTGAGTGTTGGGGGCCTGTTGGCCCTTGACCAAGTTTGAGGATTCTTGGTCATGTTTGACCAGATTTTGGGACTTTGACAAGTTGTCGAAGGTAGAGTGAAAGATGAAGTGGAGATCGCTGGATCTTGGCCCCTTTTAGGTCCCTTTTTGGGATTTGGGATTATGTAATGGGTATGGGAATGTCAACCCATGGGTTCACCCATGCTTAGGCCTATTTTGTATGTATAAATAGATGCCAGGAAATGTAGTGAGGAAAGATAAAAGAACGAATGGTTGAGTGCTAGAATTGGATATGTGTGATCAAGGGTTGTAAGTGCTTTGGTGCATACTGTGTGAGACTTGTAGAGCTAAGTGCAAGTCATTGTAAGAGACTGTAGAAGGCTGCGTGCTTAGATCTACTTGGGGAAGGAGGATCTAGCGAGCTGTACATATCTCCTATCCTATGCAGAGTAGGGTTTTGAGGCTCTATGCATGTAACCTATTGAAGAAGCTAATAAAGAAGATGAAGAGTTGGTGGACGTAGCCCTAAGGTGGGGGTGAACCACGTACATGTTGTGTTGTTCTGCTTTGTGCAATGTGTTGATGTGCTTATATGTTAATGTGCTTAGTGCTTGAATATAGATGAATGACCTGTTGATGCTTAATGCTTAATAATATGGATGGATGTTATATCTCACTGATGTACATGTGCTTAGTGTTGAATCTATTAGGATATGGTCTATTTCGTCATGCTAAGTGTTGTTAGATGCTAAATCTGGTTGAATACTGCGTTGTGTTGTAATTAGGGTTTAATTGCACTGTAACTAAGAACTCAATATTGATAAATATAATTGTTGATTGCTTTGTTAAGTGATTATAATCACATATATGTGTCCCATCTAAGGTTATAGACATTGGAGTCCTTCAACCACCCCTACCTCTACCTTGGGTGAGACTTCATTTGCTTTGCAGGTGTTTCCGAAAGGGCCGGTAGTTAGGGTTTTGTTGGTGCATTGTTGTAGCGTTGAACCCTGGGTCTGCCCCTGTGTCAACACAATTATTCCCTCATGGGGAAAGGATATGACGTGAAACACCGACGAGATGATCGCTATCATGGCATAAGACCATCTCCTCCCAAGTAACAAGTTATAGTCGATCGGCGCATCGATTACTTCAACCTCTACACAGACGGATTTTCCTCCTAACTTGATCAAACAAGAAGAAATAATACCATGGGTTCGAAATGATCGTCCATCGAGGGAAGGGGTAATCTTTGGAGAACCAATAGCTTTCCAACAAGACAATGACTTTATGCACATCAAAACCCCTTCATTAACGACCATCCTTTGGATCAGATGATTATTAGAGACAACATTGATCTAGAAGGCGACATGATAGGGAATACGATGCTTGACATCAATGGCACTGAACTTCATCACAAGATGACTAGTAGAATTAGTGGCTCATATGGAAAACAACAATGCAGCCCGTTGTGCTGGGAAAATTTGGAGTACTTCCAAAGAAGACATTGCACACGAGTTTTAAGCCAAGTCTTCGACAATAGAATAGTTGGGGGTGGCTCTCACATTAGGGTTTTCCATTTTTCATTTGTACACACCCTTAGGTATGCCCGTCATTGTCTCTTTCTTAGGCTTCTCTATGTTTAGAGGTGCCTAATACTATGAAGTTTTTTTCCCTTTGTCTTTCGACTCTGGGTTTCTATAATCATGATTCCTAGTCTACAAGTCAATGTTCAGTAGCTTCATATAACTAAGCATTCTCATGAATTCATTGTATCCATTGTCTGGGGTGCATTTGTCATGCCCCCTTGCTGGTTAGAGTTGGAAGAGTCACCCTGCAAGTTCTTCCCTTGTGGGAAAGTGTTTTTAAACACAGTGGGTTTTTGTTGTTTCAACTTCATAAAGCGCTAGGCTTCTTCCATTTGGGGGAATTGATGTGTCAGATGATCATCCCTGCAAATTTTACAAGGGAACTTCACCTTCTTTTTTTCATCTTTTTCCCTCTCAACATTCTTATCAAATTTCTTATTATTTCCCTCACCACATTTCTTACCCTTTTTTTCTCTAGGCTGCTAAGGACCCTTTTGACTCTTCGCTTGCACTGAATGTACATCTGAATATTGGGTGGCGGGGGTGGTCAAGCCCGGGGCCAAACTAGTCGTAGGTTGTTGGATATCCAAGCTCTGCATCTGGTTTGTAACCAGATTTGCAGCCTTGCTTTGTGCGAAACCCACAATGCCATCAACATGTGGAGTAGACTTTGTCTTTTCCAAGTTGAGATTAGACCTAGGAGCATTTGGAATAATCTCATAGAGCATGCTAGATTGAGAGTAAATAAGCTCTAACTGTTGCACCTTAAAAATCACTTGCTCTTCCGAAAATACTCCCAAAGTCGAAACGTCCTTTGAAATGTACAAGAGCAAGGATTTTAAGAACCACTCAAGGAGATATCTTGGTGGAAATGTTGCTTTTATCAAGATCTTCTACCTCCTCCATTCCCGAATGTGATCAGAAATGTGTGTAGCCTTGTCTTGTTCGAAGTTGGCTAGTAGTTTTGTACCAGCATCATACCGAACATGGATTTGGAAATGGCTAAGGAACACCATGGATAAGTCACCAAACATCATGTATTTCTCTCTTTCTAGTTCTATGTACCACTTGGAAGCGCCTCCAGTGAGAGTGCACTAGAAAATATGCAAGTGAATCAAGTCATCATTTTACAAATTGGATGAACACCAAAAATGGAAAGTTGTCACATTGTCTTGTGGGTATTCACCAATTTTCCCTTCAAATTTGGGTATGTATGAAGGTAACTTGGTTGGGAACGGAGGATAGTTGGGATGATGACAAATAGGGTCATTCATAAACTTGGATAGGTCTAGAAAATGCATTGTTTCCTGAAATGGTAGCCTAGGCTGCGAAATCGACTTACTGACAACCTGAAAAGAGGACCTTGGATTGTAATTGGTACCAGGTTTCCAGAAAGAGTTCGTGGAAGGACCAGGGCTTGGGATAAAACCTTGTTGACCCTATTTGAATGGAGGAAAACCTCCACTCATCTGGTTCTCAAAAGGAAAATCAAGGTTTCCCCGGCGGACCCCCCTTGTGAATGAAAAACTCCAAGCATGGGGTTAAACTAACCAGGAAAGGGGTTTCCCCCTTGTGACTTACCTTGTGTGGGATTCCAATGGTCTTAGAGAGGGGTACCCATCAATGACGTCCCTTGTGAGGGGAAATTTCCTTACATGGGAACAGATTGACCTTGGAAGGGGTTTCCCCATGCTGAAACTCCAGATGAGGTGAAAGGGGTACTCATGAATCCACCATATAGTGTGAATGGGGTCAAAGTGGACGACATACTAGTGGACAGATATCTACTACCCATAGAAGCACCCTAGCCCCAGGCAGGGTTAGGGCCAGAAGACGGGAAATTTTCTCTCTCTATGAAAGAGGAGGATGGAGGAATATGACCCTTGCCCCAAGGGAATGCTTGGTAAGGAGTCGAAGTGCTTCCTTGACCAACACTCGATGCATGGGACGTCAATTAAGAAGCAAACAATGCATTTAGCACGTCCATCGACGAGATATTGTACGAAAAAACAATTGTTGTTGACAATAGAGATGTAGTTGCACTCATAGCTTGACTGGGACCAATGACCAACGAAGGAATGGTGTTCTTCAAAACGATGACACTTGATTGACTGACAACACTCGTTTCACTAGACACACCGGGAGGAAGGATCCCTTTGGTGATGATCATCGTGGTGGGAGTTTCAGGGACTCTCGACGTAGACACTGGTGTAGTGTCATCCATAATGACCCAGTCAAAAGGGCTATTATCAACAAACTTCGATCTAGGAGTTGGGACTTGTACCAAAGGAAACGGATAAGCGCTAGGTAATGAAGGATTGAGATGTGGAGTGAATTCTTCAGCTCCTATATATTCAACTACTACTTCCTCTGGTTCTGAAGCATAAACTTTTGGAGGTTATGGATCTATGATCTCGGACTAACAAGTCAACACAAAAGTGCCAGATGAATCAAGTCTACGCCTTAAAGGAGGCGGAGGAGAATTATTCCTAATTTCTTCTTCAAGGGAAAGGCCTTGAATTATCCTCGATCTACAGGGCAATTGGTCAGCCACTTTGAGATTTTGATTCTTCGTGGGACCATGATACGTGCATCCCTAAGAAATTCTACAATTATTGAGCACACTACTAGAAAAATTCCTATATGGCAACAATAGGCACAAACATGCCTTGTTAATACTCTGACTCGGGTAGATTAGGTCTCAAGGCTGTAATAGTCACAAAGAATGGTAAAGGACCTTTTGGACAAAGGCATGGGTTGATTAATTCTTGCGAACCAACGAACGAAGGAGTGAGAAGCGATTATCCCGACCTCCACTAACTAGGTTTATCTGGTGCAAGTACCCACGCTTCGGGGGGCACCCTCTAGTATTAATGAGAAGTGTGGTGCGAAATATTCCCCAGGTACCATGGAAAATCTTCATAGTCACCTTCATAGATCCATAGGAATGGCCACTAAGGTCACCAACTCGTAGTTAGCATATGAGGGGGTACAGTTGACAGTCAGGATCGAACGTATGGGCAGGATAGCTAATATCGAAGCCTCTAAATCACTGCCTCTCATGGAGGTATGGGTACTAACAAAACCCCCAATATATGATATTTCTGCTACATTCAGTTAAGCTCTGGAGGGGTCTCTCCTTGGCTCTCCTTCACGTGATCTTGTGTTTAGCTCCTATGTTAGAGGAGGCTCCCCGCTATACTTATATGATGGTTGGATTTGGGCTCTCCCTAGCTTAGACTCCTACGCTTATCTTTTGTCCTTGGAAAAATTTACTCTCCACCCTAACTAAGGCCCTAGCCTAAACATGTTCATGTACCCTACAAAAGTGAAGATGTCTAATAAATTTTTAGTTAATCGTTCATTTTAAGAGTTGTTGTTACTCAACAAAGGCACAGACGAAACTTGAATGGTGTTAATGACAGACTCCAAAAGTAAAGCACTTAAGAACACAATGAAGTACGTAGTTTCTTCAAATGAAAATGGCGTGCAACAATGCTTAAACGAAACTCTATTTTTTTCAATGATGAAAACAAAATATTTTTTGAATGCAAGATTTGAGACACTTTATAGTGCAAACTAGAATCTCTTTTCAAAGACCTAATGCAATACAAAACGCAAAATGTTGCAAACAAAGACTCCATTCTTTGAAAAAGACTACCATTAACAAAGTAAAATGTAAAACAACTTGAATGCTAGTTGACTAAATATTTTCTTTCAATGATCACAGGCAAGGGTTCAAGAAATGAGTAGCAAGCAAGCAAGCATATTTTTGTTCTTTTTTGTTTTCAAAAGAAATAAAAAAACAAAAGGATTAAATTTTTTTTTTTCTTTTAGAAACAAAAAAGCAAGTATAGAGACAGAAAGAATTCAGCCAAGAAACCATTGAAAACTCAGTAAGACTGGACGTTCAACCAGACAAACAAGGTTGATCTCCAAATCAACTTAGCAAACCTTATACAAAATGACTAAAACAAGATATTTTTCTTTTTTTTTCTATATAAATTTTCAGATTCGAGAAATTAAAAGCTAGAAAGACGCTCAGGATACCCGAGCAAACTCAAAAGAAACAACCACCTCTTCTAGATTCCACCAAAAGATTTTTGAAAAATCCTACTTTCGCACAAGTCTGTGAATATGTGTATAGAAACTCGGGGATATATGTGGGTTATGTTGATGTCGAGGGACTAAAGAGTCCCCAACACCAACATTTTCAACCTCTCGCAGGGCTAGGCGAGAAGAGACGGGAATTTTACCCTAGGCTTAAAGCCCCATACAAGAAAGCGCATTGAACTCCAGGCCAATTTTCCCCTAACCTACAGTCCAAGAATGGATTCCTTTTCCTTATAGTTTTACTTTTAGTAATATTTAATTTTTATTTAATTTATGATTTTTATGCTATTTTATAATTCAATTACTTTTCCGTGGGATTTTATACATTTGGAGTAACAAAATTAAAGAAAGAACATGTAAATAATAAAAATGAAAAAGCAATGTTTTGTTTTTATTTTAGCAAAAGTAACCAAAACAAAGTTAACCAAAAGCTAAGAAAAGCTAATTACTTCTCTGTGGGATTTTATACATTTGGAGTAACAAAATTAAATAAAGAACATGTAAATAATAAAAATGAAAAAGCAATGTTTTGTTTTTATTTTAGCAAAAGTAACCAAAACAAAGTTAACCAAAAGCTAAGAAAAGCTAATAAAACTATGTTAGTTTTAAAGTGATCTAATTAAAAGAAAAATTTATTAACTAAACATTAGTTTGAAGATTATAAAGGAGCAACATGTAATGATATAATATTTTTTTATTTTTTAAAGTAATTAAAACAAAACTAAAAGAAAGGAGAAGTTATTGCTAAAAAGGTAAAAAAAAAAAACTTATTAAAAACTTATTAAAAAACTTATTTCCATCGCGATAAGATTTCAGGTCGAACTTCCTCACAGAGCTCCCTCGGTTGGTTTGCAATCGTGTAACGAATTTGCCAAGATTTATCCAATGCATGTGAAGGGCTGGCCATCAATTATTGTTATAATATTTTTTCAGTTGTTGTTGTGCTTAGTATAGATCCTTTCTTAAAGACATAATAATTCCATTTATCTTCGCCTGTGACATTGGTAAATAAACCATTCGACAGTGACAGAACATTGCCAATTCTTCTAATGCAAACCAAACTCAGTGATATTATTGGTTCTTGATCCTCGGTGCCAATGTTATTTGTTTTGTTTTACATCATAAGAATGCAAAAAATTGATGAGTTATCATCTCTTGCCATTTGAAACAAATTTTATCCTCTTTCTTTGGTTCAAATCCTTTACACTACTCTTATATAAAACCTCCAAGTGGGATAACGTGTACAAAGGAATAGATCATGGTAATATAACATATTTTTTCGCTTTTGGCATGGAACAATATTAAATTCATAACCAAAAGGAAAGTCGGTATCACCTTTAAGTTATAATTAAATATTTGAAAGGGATATGACATATGGTCATGCAAACTTAAAGAGTCTCATATGGCTTTGTTATAGGATAAAGAATTTGTATAATTGGTTTACTTTTCCCCTTTTTATCAAGTGAAAATAAAATGGTAAACAATGATATAATAACTTTGTTTTTTTTTTTTGCATAGGTCAAATTTTAAGGCATGGTAAAAGGAAAATATTTGAAAAAGTTAGAATGTGGCGTGTTGATATGTATGACAATAAAGTTGATAAAAAGGGTCAAATATTCATGGAAGCAAAATAATATGTGGGAAGTAAACAAGAGGGTCACTTTTGTGATTGTTCTAGAACTTCAACAACTTTACCAATCACTGTATCCTGTGCAACCAAAATTTGATCATCGACCATCTTTTTCAAATGTGTAGTAGCAACTCAGCAGGAGCGCACAAGACCTTGCACAAGCAATTGTGAAAAGAGAGGGGAAGTCTGCCAACACTTTGTGGTCTAAGTATTGTTGACAAATGTCAAAAATCGTTGTCAACAGGTTGTAGACTTGCATCTCGCGAATGTACGCTGATTGTAGAAGGGGAAAACACGGATGGATCTACAATTTTGGAAAAATAGAAGACCACACCAGAAAGGGGAGTTTCCAGACACATGAGAAATATCCCTGAGAGGCTAAGAATTTACACAAGAACTCAAGAAAACAAAGAAAACTAAGAAAAGGAGGAGAAAAGCAAGATACCCTAGAAAATGCCCCAAACTAGGAGAAATTCCCCAGTGGAGTCGCCATTTATGTTACTGGGATATTTCCCTCACGAGATTGGGTCGTGTCATGATAGAGTGAGATCAGATATAGAAGATTAAATCTACCCTCACAACCAAAGATGCAAACCCAGAATAACTACTTTTTCACAAAGAGAGAGATAGGGAAAGGAGAGAAGAGAAGGTGTGCATAGTAAACCCTTCGGCCGATGTCGATCCCTACTCCTGCAACGCTCCTGGTCTATGTCGGTACAAGCCTGCAATAAGAGATCTAGATTGTGTTGCAATGAGATAGTTATAGGTCCTAGTAGCATATATAAAAAATACACTTCAAAGAATATATGAAAAAACATGAACATATAAGATTGCTATGAAACAAGTGAACACAATATTGGAAGGAAAAGATACTCTTCTATTAATTAGTGAAATAAGAGAGTTAGTTACAACCTAACGTTGCTTCTGGCACCGTTTCAGAACCAATCACCCGAATTTCTCCTAAATCCCTTCAAGCATAAACTCAATGAAACTCTTCCTCAAATAGTCTGATAAGGATAGGAACACACCTTATAACTATATACAAGAGGAAGTGGCTCTGGAAAAGGAGTTTCCAGGTTTGGGGAAAACTTCTCAGAGGATGAAGGGAAAGGGAAGCTTTCTTGATTTTCTCAGCATAACCTTGCACCATCAGACTTGTCCTCATCACTACCCTCAAAGGTGCTTTTATATTCTCCCAAGGGGCTTGGGGAGGTTGAAATCCATTTTATATGGGATTGGGGACATTGGGAAACAATCCCAACCGAAAACCCATTCAAAATCTCGAAATTATTTTATTTTTCATTATTTTTTAGGGTATCCACGGGTTGCACACTATAAAGGCGCACATGTCCACGTGTTTCTCAAAGGAAACCCGTGTATATGCTCAAAAGACATGTTTTTTAGATGACTCGGATGAGGCAAGGTGGGATTTTGATTTTTCAATCCAAAGGGAAGGGTAGGCCACAACACAAGTGCATAGGTGTGGCATTTTATTCTATAACACTCTACTGGAAAAGAATCTATAAGTGGGCATGGAAGTAGAAGGGATGGGTGTGTCCATGCTAGGTATACTAACAGATGGAGTCGATGATACAGACGACGTCCCCCACATGGAGGAACCAAAAAAAAAGGTATGGACGGTGAAGGTCCAATGGAGCTAAGGGGTGGCAATGAGGACATGACTGAGATTCCCTCGGATGAGTTGCCCCAATCCCACTTGAGGATGGACTTACGGGCTCAAATGCACTAGACAAAGCATTAAGTCCAAACATGTTAGGTGTTAGGATCTGATCCTAACCCCTCTCCATGGGTCATTAGTTATTAGAATATTTTTTCTATGTAATAAAGGTCAACATTAGTTAATAAGGCATAATAAATAAATGAGAAGAAGTCAATGTAAGAAGACCTAATAGAAGCTTATGTTTCTAGTAAGATCTTCATCTAGAAGTTTACTTAGAAGGTAGAATTAGTATAAATAAGTGGAAGCATGGGTTAAGTTTGTCTTGGATATTATTGTAATAGATCTCTACTCTACTAGAGGTTTCCCCCTTGAAGAGGCAAGTGAAAATTGCTATCATTAATAAAGGTTCTCTTTCTGGTGTTATTGTGGTATAATTTTGATATTGTTCTGGATATATCATTGTTGTTATGTTATTGCGTGCTCAACATTTTTGTTCTACATATTATATTATATCTGGAATATTGCAAGTGGCATCGGAGCTCTTTCCAAGGCACGACTTGTGGGGTAAAAAAACATTTCAGGGTAGAAATGTGTTCCGACATCTTTATGCTACAAAGATCTATCGTTATGAGGGAAAATCGCATTCGGGGAGACATACATGCAACAATCACAAGTGGTTCTTAAGCGCACATCTATTGGCCACCCTTGTACCCCTTGTTGGTACCCCTTCGAGAGGTAGTGCATAAATGTATAGAACAAAAATTATTCCAGATTGATACATCAGCTTCCTCCCCTTATGAAGACATCCCATCAGATGAAGCTCTGGACCTTGAAGATGCTTCGTCCAATGATCATGTTGAAGATCCATTTTTCAATCCTGCAGACTCACTGGAACTGGTCATATCACTTCATGCACTCTTAGGTATCTGGGCCTCGCGGACATTGAAGATCAAGGGCTACATCAAACTTAGGTCAATTGTGATGTTGATTGATAGTGGTAGCACTCATAATTTTATTCATCGAAGTCTTGCTCATGAGCTCCATTGTTTTTTCCGCCCTGTTTCTAATTTTCAAATTTCCATTGCTAATGGAGGTACTATGAAGTGTGGGGGCCACTATGAAAATGTGAAACTCCAAATGGGTGATTATCATTTAAAAATCCACATGTTCTCTATTTCGATAGGTAGTTGTGATATTATATTGGGCGTGGAATGGCTTCGCACTTTGGGACCAATCATAATGGATTATCAAGAATTATATATGATCTTTCACCACGAGGCTAACTCATATACCCTTCGAGGTCTCCAAGAGGGTTGTCCTAAAATCATCAGCTCTCATAGGATGGAAAAATTGTTGAAGAAAGGTTGGCAGGGTGTGATTTCTCAATTTAATTCCATCCAGGTCATTGAACATGCCTCGCAGGTAGTTCCTCCTAGCCTGCAACTTATTTTAGAAAAGTACCCCAAGGTCTTTGAGGTACCCACTACCTTACCTCCCTCCAGAGGTGAGCATGATCATAGCATCTCTCTCCTTTCAGGTAGTTAATCCCTCAATTTAAGACCCTACTGATATCCTTTTGCTCAAAAAAATTAAATAGAAAAGATGGTACAAGAATTACTCGAGGCAGGTGTAATTTGCCATAGTAAAATCCCATATTATCCACCATTAGTGATGGTCCTAAAGAAAGAAGGTACTTGGCGCATGTGTCTTGATTTTTGAGCCCTATTTAAATTGAACATCAAAGATAAGTTTATCATTCTGGTCATTGATGATCTATTGGATGAACTCCAAGGTGCATGTGTCTTCACCAAATCGGACCTAAACTCAGGCTATCACCATATTCGGATGAAGGAGGTGGATATTCCAAAGATTGCTTTCAGAACTCATGAAGGACATCATTAATTCTTGGTCATGACTTTTGTCCTATGCAATGGTCCATCCACCTTCCAAAGTCTTATGAATAAACTATTGAAACCTTACATTTGATAGTTTGTCCTGGTTTTATTTGATGACATACTCATTTACATCTACACCTGGGATAGCCACCTTATTCATGTGGACAAAGTCCTTCACTTTCTACACGACAACCAATTGTTTGTAAAAAAGACCAAATGTTCCTTTGGAGCTATTGAAGTGGAGTACTTGGGACACATTGTGAGTCGCGAGAGAGTAAAAGTGGACCCCAAGAAGATACAAGATATGTAGGAGTGGTCGCAACCCACGACCTTAAAGCACCTACAAGGTTTTCTCAATCTCACCGGCTATTACAGGAAATTTTTCCACCATTATGGAAAAATTGCTAAGTCATTGACCGGCCTTCTCAAGAAGAATGAATTTCGTTGGACACCTGCTGTGGAGAAATCCTTCATAGGCACTGCTATAGATGCAGTCCTCACACAAGAGGGTCAACCTCTATCCTTTACTAGCCAAGTGTTGATTGGTTGCAACTTGGGTAGATCCACTTATGAAAAATAAATGTTGGCCATTATGCATGTGGTGAACACATGGAGGCCCTACCTTTTGGGATGTCATTTTCAGATCAAAACATATCACCGTAGTCTGAAGTATTTTTTTGGAGCAAAGGTTATCCTCCTCTGAACAAAACAAGCGGCTCACTAAAATTTTGGGTTATGACTATGAACTCATATATAAAAAAGGAAAAGACAACATAATGGTTGATGCTTTGTCACAACAGCATGAGGAGGATGGTGCCATATTTTCCTTATCCTTACCAGTCCCTGGTTGGATTGAGGATGTAAGCCAGGAGTGGCTCACACACCCAACTATCTCCAATATCATTTAGCGTCTTTAGGAGGACCCTAATCCTCCCACTTGCTACACTTGGTAGGTAAATAATCTATGATATAAGGATCTCGTGGTTATATCACCCTCTTCAACACTCAAGCTAAATCTCTTAACATAGTTGCACTCATCATCCATTATAGGTCACTCAGGCTTCCGAAAGACATATGCTCGTGCCCATCGCTATTTTTTTAGGACAAGAATGAAGAAGGATATATTTTAATTTGTCACCGAATTTGAGATGTGCCAACGTAATAAAGATGAAACTGTCAAATTTCTAGGTTCCCTACAACCCCTACCCATTCTAGCTTCAATGTGGACAAACATATCCATGGATCTTACAGTGGGACTTCCTAAAGTTGGGATCAAATTTGTCATCATGGTGGTGGTCGATTTCCTATCCAAGTATGCTCATTTTTTTTTTTTACCTCACCCTTTCACGGCAGCACTCATCGCACAAGTTTTCCTTGATCATATTTTCAAGTTACATAGTATGCCAACCTCTATTGTATATGATCGTGACCTCAATTTCACTAGCACCTTTTGGTGAGAGATGTTTAAATTGCAGGGCACCCAACTAAACATGAGTATAGATTATCATCCCCAATCTGATGGCCTAATGGAAGTGGTCAAAAAATGTTTGAAAACCTACTTGTGATGTTTTGCTTCATACAAACAGCACCAATGGGTGCAATGGATTCCCTTGGCAAAATGGTGGTACGATACTTCCTATCACACGACCACTAAAATGACCCCATATGAAGCAGTGTATGGCCAAAAGCCTCTGACAATCACTACCTATCTTCCAGTCACATCCAAGGTCCAATCTATTGATACCATGTTGCAAGGTCACACAGCCACCATCATGACTTTGAAGGATAACCTCCACATGACTGAAAATCATATGAAGTAACAGGTTGACCAACATCATTCCGAAATGGTTTTTCAGTAAGGGGATCAGGTGTTTCTTTGGCTCCAACCTTATAAGGAAACATCTCTCAAATATCAAGGACATCATAAGTTGGCACCCAAGTTTTATGGGCCCTACCAGATCATCAAGCGTATTGGCTCAATAGATTACAAATTGGCTCTGCCAGCTACTTCCAAAATCCATCCAGTGTTGCATGTTTCCTATCTGAAGAAAGTGGTGGGATAGAATTGTCGAGTTCAAACCATCCTGCCAGAATTAGATGAAGAGGGCTTCCTGTGGCTCCAACCCGAAGTAGTCCTCAACGACCAGGAATGTTAGCTACATGGTCGAACCATCAGTGAAGTGTTGATCAAGTGGAAGGACACATCACCAGATGATGTGACCTGGGAAACAACAACCATACTTCATCAGTTTCCATAGCCTTGAGGACAAGGATGGTTTTGAAGGGTGAGGGAATGTTAGGATCCAATCCTAACCCCTCTCCATGGTTCATTAGTTAGTAGGATATGTTTTCTATGTAATAGAGGCCGACATTAGTTAATAAGGCCTAATAAATAAATGAGAAAAAGTCAATGTAAGAAGACCTAATAGAAGCTTCCGCTTTCAGAAAGATCTTCCTCTAGAAGTTTCCTTAGAAGGTAGAATTAGCATAAATAAGTGTAGGAGGCATGGGTTACATTTGTCTTGGATATTATTATAATAGAGTTATGCTCATATGGAGGTTTCCCCCTCGAAGAGGCAAGTGAACATTGTTATCATTAATAAAGGTTCTCTTTCTGGTTTTATTCTGGTATCATTCTAATATTGTTTTGGATATATCATTGTTGTTTTGTTATTGCTTGCTCAATAAAAAATTTATGCATATTATATTATATCTAGAATATTGCAGTAGGAGGACAATTGAATAACGAAAAAAGGATCACTAAAATTGTCCCTCACTTGGACCAATAAAGGGGTTTCTGGTTCAGTTAAAGGTCGGTTGAAGTTGGGTGGAGGACATTCATTGACCACTTATACCTCAACTAAACTGACTTCGTCAAACCAAAAATAGGACCCTTCAAAGTCTTTGTTGTGGATATGGAGCCGCTTCATAGGTTATTCCACCTCTGTAATAGTACTAGATCCTATTACAACAATCAACTTATGTCTGACCTAGACTCGGACTCAAATATCACACCCCTAATCAAATCTAGGCAACAACAAGCAAACCAATTGGCTTAGGGGCCTTCTAAAAAACAACCCGGTGGGGGAGATGAAGTCCCCACAAGATTGACTAGTGAAGTTGTGAGGAGAAGTTACAATGATTAACACAAAACAACCTTGACGGGTGCAAGTACCATTTATTAAGGAAGACACCCTCCAGGGGAACTGGGACAGTGAACTAATTGTTGAAAAGTCAACAAGAAACATGTGTCTAATTTACTTTTCCCTTAAGTAAATTGGACAATAACTATTAATCTATTATTTCATTCATAATTGAGTGAGTTGGATTTGTAACAGAACTATAAGTGTAGTTAAGTGAGTTAAGATCAGTTGTACTAGTTGTAACTAAACTTGCACTAGTGAGAGTTCAGTAAATCAGTGAAGTCACATGCAACTGAAGATTCGCCACGGTTAACTATATGCATGTCAGATCCAGTGGAGATACAATTGAGATAACAGGTGAAAGGGATAGTTTGGCTTTCAGTTGTGATTTGATCACACATGCAGTGGATATGCTTATGAGCATGTGAAAACTAGGCAATTCGTATCATTGTGAGAATTCCAATTGCAGAGATTGTGCATAGGAGGTAGGTTGTCTGGACACGGAGAATTGGCACATGCATTTGTTGATTTGTGTATGACAGTGTGAGACGATTGTATTGTACCGAGAGCTCTTGGATTAGATTTTTGTATGAAATTGTTTCATGATTCATGATATACATAATATATGATAGTGGGGTTTTTAGATTTACGCTTTCCTGGTAAAACTTCTATGTTATGTGTTCTTGATATTTCACTTTGTGATTGTGGTTGTGATCGTGGTTTAATTTTCCGCAAGAATAATAGTAGAAGCGATTATGTATTTAACAGTGGCGTATAATTGTTAGATCAGGAGAATCACAGGAAATACTTAATTTGTATTGAAATTTCTACATGGTATCAGAGCCACGGAGGCCACGGAGCTACGGAAGTGAGGTGCGAATATAATTTCATTCTCACAGGTCCCGTCTCTAGCAGGGTGCGAAAGTGAGTACTGTAGACTATGCTCAGTTCTCAAAGAAAAAATTCTCGCACCCTAGTCAAAGGAGAGGTGTGAACTTCAAGGTGATTCTCGCAGGCTGCTTAGGGGAGAAGTGCGAACTCCCCTCACCCTACAGTGAAGTACAATGCGAACTTCCCCAGAAGGTTCACAGGCTATACACTAGCAGGGTGCGAACTTCCTCAGAGAGTTCGCAGGCTAGACATTGGCAGGGTGGGAACTTCCCTCAGGCTACTCTCAGGTGGGGTACGAACCTCCCAGGGAAAAGGGATTGCAGCAGTTGAGTTTTGGTGGTTGGATAACATTCTAATTTGCAAGATTTTCTTGGTGCGATAGTTGATTCAAGATCGAAATGTCTTTCAATGGCTTGAGGTTGGAGTATGCACTAGAGGGCAGCTTGAACTACATTGCTTGGAAGGACATGATGGAAGTAGTACTCGAAGACAATGGCTTGAAGGATTACATTGATAGAGATGTTCCTAAGCCGGATGCGACAGACACTGCAAATCTTGATGCATGGCAAAAGAAAGTGGAAAAGGCGAGGAGGATTCTATTGGAGGGAGTACAAGACCACATTGTCTCAAGTCTCCATGGGAAAACCACACCACATGTAATGTGGAAGGTTTTGATGGATCTGTTCCAAAACAGTAGCGACCATAGGAAATTGGGGCTCAAAGATAAACTCAGGAAGATCAAGATGGAAAAGGGCGACACCATTCCAAAATATCTCACGAAGTTTGTCCAATGCTGAGATGAGCTTGGGAGTGTGGGAATAATAGTTGCTGCTAATGATTTGGTGAGCTTGGCACTCCTAGGACTTCCCAAGAGTTGGCACAATTATCAAGACTCTATCAATGGAAGGGAAAAATTGTCGGATTGGGAACGACTATGGTCGGAGCTAGTGCAAGAGGAGTTCAGGCGAAACACCAGAGATGGATCTTCATCAAAGCATGATGATGAAGAGGATTGTGCTTTGACTGCCAAGGAAAGGAAAGGGAAAGGGAAGAAATTCCATCCAAAATACGAGTCTAAAGTCAAGAAGTTGGATTTGTCCAAAGTGAAGTAATTTCACTGTCACGAACATGGGCATCTCGCTACTAATTGTCCACAGAAGAGGAAGAACAAGACGGTTGCTGGAGCTACAAATGGTGAGGCTCTTGTCTCACAATTTGAACTTGACTTCGCTTTGATCGCATGCATGGCTTCAAGTGCATCGGGATCGGTGTGGTATTTGGATAGTGGCGCTTCCTTCCACATGATGGGAGATAAAGAGTATTTCATTGACTTGGAGGAGAAAGATCTCAAACTACATATAGAGATGGGTGACGATGGACAATACAGTTCAGCTGGTATTGGTACCATTACCTTTCAGAGGGATTCAGGTAAACCATTTCAATTGAAAAATGTTATGCATGTTCCAAGTATGAAGAGAAACTTGGTCTCAGTCACAATTTTGGAGGACAGAGGTTATGATGTTGTTTTTAGCAGTGGAAAAGCCTACCTGCGACATAAAGCAACGGGTCAAGTCAAGAAGATAGGGATTCGAGTTAAGAATCTCTACATGTTGGAGGTAGATGGTTGCAGTGCCATGATAGGCAAGGCATAAAAAGTGGTGAGCCGAGATGAGGGCGAATTATGGCACATGAGATTGGGCCATATTCACCATGGATCCTTGAAGATAATGCAACAAATATCTACTGGACTTCCAAGGGGAACACTTGCTTAGTTAGATCTGTGCAAGGGGTGCACCTTGGGGAAGTATGTAAAGTCCACCTTTCATGAAAAGGAGAACCGTGCTTCAATAAAAATAACATATTAGGACCATTCTCGGTTGCTTCAACAACAAAACATATGTATTATGTTATTTTTATTGATGACTTTTCTCGTAAATGCTGGATATTCTTCATGCAGAAGAAGGATCAAACATTCTCAAAGTTCTACGAGTTTAAAGAATTGGTGGAGAAAGAGTCAAGGAAGCAAGTGAAGGCTCTAAGGAGCGATAGTGGTGGAGAATACATCTCTAACAAATTGAAAGACTTCTGCAGTAGAGAAGGAATTCGAAGAGAACTCATCGCACCTCATAACCCACAGCAAAATGGGGTCGTGAAGAGAAAGAACAGAATGATCGTGGGTGTAGCATGAGTGATTTTTCATGATCAGGGCCTACCAATGCATTTGTGGGTAGAAGCATGCAATACTGCGGTTTATGTGCAGAACCGTTTTCCTCATAGAGTACTTGGCATGAGTACACCTGAAGAATCTTTTACTGGTAAGAAACCTGATGTTTCTCATTTTAAAAAATTTGGCTCATTTGTTTATGTGCATGTGACCAAGGATGCTAGGAAGAAGTTGGAACCGACTGCTGAAGTTGGGATATTTGTGGGGTACATAAAAACGCCCCATAATTATCGTGTGTATTTGTCGAACAGTAAGATGATTTTTATGCGACGAGATATAAAATTCGATGAGGGGAAAGCCATGTGGTTGTCGCTTGAGAGGGAGCTAGACTTGCATGCAAAAGAGGAACTGTTGGTTCCCAAAGATGAGTCTCAAGATGTGGATCAACCACATGAAGAGTTTCATGGAGTGGAGGAAACCACTCAAGCAAATCCATCCATCAGAAATGGCAGAAAGTGCACCACGGAAGCTGACAGATTGAGACTAGATGTTGCACTGAATGTAGGAGCCCCTACTTCACAGTGCAGACAGAGACAGTCTCCTGATCAATTTGTTGGATACATGGCTCTCATGAGAAAATGTATCGTGATTGAACCATCTTCCTTTTAGGAAGCAGTGTAGGAACCCACTTGGGTTGATTATATGGTAGAGGAGTATGACTCCATTGTCAAAAACAGTGCATGGGAAATTGTCCCAAGACCGGTCGACAAATCAGTGGTAGGTTCAAGATGGATCTACAAGGTAAATCAAGTTGTTGATGGGAGTGTGGAGAAATACAAGGCCAGGTTTGTGGCCCAGGGATTCTCACAAATCAAAGGAATATATTATGATGAGACCTTTTCACCTGTCGCAAGGTACTCTTCCATAAGACCCATCCTTGCACTCTCAGCACAAATGGGTTGGCGCATTCATCAGATGGATGTAAAAACTGTGTTCCTCAATGGGATCATTGAGGAAGAAGTGTACATTGAACAACCAAAAGGTTTTGAGACCTTTGATAGAGAGTCGCATGTGTGCAGACTCAATAGAGCACTGTATGGGCTGAAGCAAGCACCCCGTGCTTGGTACACTCGGATAGACAGCTATTTCACCGGATTGGGCTTCACCAAAAGTGAAGCGGATACAAACCTATACCAAATTGTGGTGGAGGGTAAGTTTTTAATCATTTTTCTTTATGTTGATGATTTAATAATGACTGGTGATGAGTAGCTGATACACTCATGCAAGGAGGACCTTGAAAAGGAGTTTGAGATGAAGGATTTGGGCCTTCTTCATTATTTCCTTGGATTGGAAATATGGCAGTGAGATGGTGAACTTTTTGTGTCTCAAGGAAAGTATGCAAGAGAGATACTAGGTAAGTTTCACATGGAGGGCTGCAAACCCATGGATACTCCTCTTCCAAGAAACTAGAGGAAAGAGGATGCTACTTTTGGTGAAGTAGTGGATGCTACTGTCTATCGACAGTTAGTGGGTTTGCTAATCTATTTAGTGAACACTAGACCGGACATTTGCTACGCGGTTAACCAGCTAAGTCAAGTGATGGTTAAGCCTACCAAAATCTTTTGGAAGGCGGGTAAGCATGTCCTGAGATATCTAAAGGGCACATCTGAGTATGGATTATGGTACAGATTGACAGATGAGGTGAAGTTGCATGGCTTGATGGATGCAGATTGGGCAGGCAGCCCAACGGATAGAAAGAGCACATCAGGGGGGATCTTTAGCATCGGATCTATAGTTGTTTCTTGGTACAGCAGGAAACAAAGATCCCTGGCACTCAGTTCAGCAGAAGTGGAATACATGGCAGCAAGTCAAGCTACATGTGAGGCTATCTGGATGAGAAAGATCTTGGTTGGTTTGTTTGGTTCTCATTTAGATTCGACAATGATTTATTGTGATAATCAGAGTTGCATTAAAATCTTGATTAATCATGTGTTTCATGACAGATCTAAGCATATAGATATCCGGTATCATCATCTCAGAGATTGTGTGCAGCGGAAGATCATGTTGCTTCAGTACATTCCTACGGAAGATCAGGATGCAGACATTCTGACGAAGGCGCTCACCAAGAGAAAATTAAAATATCATAGAGACAGGATTGGGGTGAAGGAAAATCCCTTTCTTGTTGAGAGGGAGTGTTGAAAAGTCAACAAGAAACATGTGTCCAATTTACTTTTCCCTTAAATAAATTGGACAATAAATATTAATCTATTATTTCATTCATAACTGAGTGAGTTGGATTTGTAACAGAACTATAAGTGTAGTTAAGTGAGTTAAGATTAGTTGTACTAGTTGTAACTAAACTTGCACTAGTGAGAGTTCAGTAAATCAGTGAACTCACATGCAACTGAAGATTTGCCACAGTTAACTACATGCATGTCAGATCCAGTGGAGACCCAGTTGAGATAACATGTGAAAGGGATAGTTTGGATATCAGTTGTGATTTGATCACACATGCAGTGGATATGCTTATGAGCATGTGCAAACTAGGCAATTTGTATCATTGTGAGAATTCCAATTACAGAGATTGTGCATAGGAGGCAGGTTGTCTGGACACGGAGAATTGGCACATGTATTTGTTGATTTGTGTATGAAAATGTGAGATGATTGTATTGTACTGAGAGCTCTTGGATTAGAGTTTTGTATGATATTTTTTGATGATTCATAATATACATAATATATGATAGTGGGGTTTTTAGCTTTACGCTTTCCCGGTAAAACTTTTGTGTTATGTGTTCTTGATATTTCACTTTGTGATTGTGGTTGTGATCGTGGTTTAATTTTCCACAAGAACAATAGTAGAAGCGATTTTGTATTTAACAATGGTGTATAATTGTTAGATCAGGAGAATCACAGGAAATACTTAATTTGTATTGAAATTTCTACACGAGCATCTGCCCAAGGTACTACATGCATGTCCCACCTACAGTCACCTATGTCGATCCCTAGGAAAATAAACTAAGGCTACCACCTAACAATCAATGGTCGAAATAACAGTCATAAGTTTGATCGTATGTAAGGGAAGGGTAGCTAAGCCCAAATCTTTGAAGGTGTGACCCAACATAACCCACATATGTGTAACGATCAAAGTGATACTGCAAACACCAAAACAAGCAAAGAGAGGTAATCTCCCTACTTGCCCTAATGAGACCTCATTCTTGACTCATGTGTCAGAGGATCTTCCCTAGACACCGATTGTGAGAATGGATTTATACACTCTTCAATTACTTCTAGATTTATTTTAATGGTCTTGGAGAGTTTACTCTCCAATCCTAATCCAAGGCCCTAAACCTATCTAATGTTGGTTTTCTATCAAAAAAACATCTAATAAATTTTGAATTAAGAGCTTTTTTTATGGGTTCTTGCTTATGTCCAAGTAATGGATGAAACTTTGTATGATGTGAGGACTCTTGACCCAACCAAACAATGTAAATATGAAAGTGAAAAATCTTTCAATTCAAAGAAAGCTAGCTATGGGAGGGATAAAAAGTTTTCCTTTTTCTTTTTAATACTCAAGGAAATCCTCAAACAAACCAATCAGACACAAAAGATCCAAAAGAAGAAAATTCTTCTATGACACTCACACCACTAATGCTTCAAAAGTGTATTAAGCATGCAAGGGGATTTTTATTTAAGTTTTTTCCAATTTGCAATATAGGATAATCTTCACTGTTGGGTATGTGTTATATTCTTTGCATGTGTGTGTGTGTGGGTGCGTCAGATTTGACAACTGCATCTGAAAATCCCTCATAGTAGTGCTATGTCTATGTCGTGTGCATCAAGCGCTTTCCTAGGGGGGTCCCAGCGGGGGGGCAGGTATGCCCCTCCCTGGTTACGCGTAGCGTTCGGGGCAGTGCCCTGAAATTGTTTTTTGGGTGGTTTTTGCTATTTTTAGCGGTTTACTAAAACTGATCCCCGTTTTATGGATTAGGGTTTTGGTATCTACGGAATACCTAAAAAACATTGTATATATTGTATAGTGAATGGTGAAATTTGATATAATGAATATAAGAAAGGTTTTCCCGGTTGAGGGTTTCCGATATAAAATCTTTGTGTACTATGTGTATGATCCATTGATTAAATTTTTTTTTTCTTAAGAATCTATATGCATTGCATTACTTCACAGGTTTAAAACTTACATTCACCTCAACAATAAAGACTCATGCAAATAAGGACCAAAAAAAAAAAAAAAACAAGAAAAAAGCTTGTAGGATATCAAGAATAAGGCTAGATTATTCTACTCTAATGTCACTACAATGATCGCACTCAAAAACTTTCCTAGGAGGGGAGATCTAGTGATACACAAAGGTCATATGAAATTAAACATGCAACCAATGGCATAAGCTTCTATATCTCTTTAGAACTGTTGAAATCTGAGTTAACTTTTGAGATATGAGATTTGAAAGTGGAAATTTCAGACAACAAAAAGAATACTATCCAAACAAATCAAATCCTTTCACACCAATATACTCAACAACAACCTTGAAAATGACCAATGTTACAAGCCAATTTTTTCAACAAGGGTACCAAGACACTCGGACATGATATTGCAAAGCTCTACAAGATCAAAGGAAGTCTCAAACTAGATAGAATTGGGCTAAGCACTGCAAAAATGTTGATCTGGGAGGGCCTCGTAGTACATAGGTGAGGCAACACGCGAGGGGGCCTCGTGGGATAGAATTAGTGCAATAAGAGAGGCCTGTCAAAATTTTTAATTTTTGAGAGGGAAGGGAATGTTCCAGATCTTCATATCTGAACCAGACTTCTCAGATCTACTGGATATGAGACTTGAAACCCTTAATGGAAGACAACAAGATTCAAACCGCAAAAACAAAGGCAAAGCAAGGCAAAGAGATTAAAAAAGAACGGATTCTCCCTAGTGGATTTTCCAATTTGTTATGGGAAAAATTCTCACAAGGATCTCACTGAATGGATCAATAATACCTCCCTAGGATAAGCCTAGATATCCTAGATAGGCGGGGTAGACTTCTTATGGATTTCCTAGATCTAGACTCAAACATGTGGATTCATAATGATCCTACATAATGGAGAATATTTTCATACCTTTCTGGAGGTGGCCCTTCGTATCTTCTGGCTGTTGCAGTCCTAGAGTTCCAGCTCCAAGATTCACAACATGCTTCCTGTATACAAGAGACACACAAAATCCTTTCTACCTTTATGTTTAGAATTAGAACCCTAGATCTAATTAAATTTCAATCAGATCTACAATGATATCAATCAGATCTAATTATTTGTTATTCAATTGCAAACATTCATAGGGGAAAACCAAATGATCTATTAATTATAACCAAGACATTACATCAATATGACATACCTTGGATGTAGATGCATTTCTTCTTGGCTCCTTACTCCTTGCCTCTACTTACAACTCCTTGGTCATGCTAGGCTCCAATGACTTCTGGTTGACTACTTTTGAAGTTTGGCAGCATAACCTTGCTCCTGAATTCTTCCTCCTATTTTCCAAGGCTTGTCTTTGTTATATAGCTCCTAGAGGAGGCTTAGGAGAGGATTATATATCTTTTAGAGGCAACTAGAAAATTGAATGATGTGAATTCCTAGGATATTACCACTAAGATACAACTCATCTCTCGTCCCTCGCCTCGTAACTCCCCTTTTCTATAAGTTTGGCAGTGCCTCTCTTGTTGACCTTGTTAAATTATGAGTTTGATTTCTTATGCAGATTAATTCTTTTATTTTCTTCAACACTTTGATTCCAGCTTAATACACTTCAACAATACCAAATCATAACCAAATAGCAATAACTATGTAGATAAGTAAGCATGCATATCAACAACACATATACCTGGGGAAACCCTATACAGGGAGAAAAAACCCAGCAAACAATATTCCTTTATTGCATTAATAATGTATGATCACTTACAAATATCCACCATGAATATTGTTTTCTTAAAGAACTTGCCAAGATGACTATGACCTGACAAAGACCTAAGAGACCTTGCTGAAATACACCTCTGATATGCTGCCTCTATTGTTGGTATACATCATTGATATGCTTCTTTGGTATGTTGCATCTTTATCACTGATATGCGCCTATATTTCTTCACCCTTAACCTGCATATCAAAACTGTGTTGAAGAGAGGGGTCGACCTCTACTTATATAGGATGAAGAGGAGAAGAGGAGAGACTTGAAATAGTAACTTGTTTGCATGCTTTAATCATAACTCAGCTTCATACTTTAGTTCGAACTTAGAACTAGACTTGAGACTGGTATACTCTAGTTCAAAAATAGAACTAGACTTGAGACTTCAGTTACAACTCAGCATTACACTTTAGTTCGAAAATAGAACTAGACTTGAGACTGGTATACTTTAGTTCAAAAATAGAACTAGACTTGAGACTTCAGCATTACACTTTAGTTCGAAAATAGAACTAGAATTAAGACTTCAGTTACAACTCAACATTACACTTTAGTTCTAAAATAGCACTAGACTTAAGACTTCAATTACAACTCGGCATTACACTTTAGTTCTAAAATAGAACTAGACTTAAGACTTCAATTACAACTCAGCATTACACTTTAGTTCTAAAATAGAACTAGACTTAAGACTTTCAGTTACAACTAAGCATTACACTTTAGTTCTAAAATAGAACTAGACTTAAGACTTCAATTACAACTCAGCACTTTACAAGGCAATTTGAAATTCTCTTCATGGTGGATAATGTTACACGTGCCAACGTACTAGATCAATACATTTATATCATTTGCAATATTAGGAATATCGTTTTTTTCTAGCTCATACGAATTTTATATTCAACCTAAATTTTGCTAGGTGCCTTGACTTTTTCTCATGGCTCACAAGGCTTGACTAGACTCACGAAGGTTGTACATTCCCCCTGACATTTGCACTATTTTGTCTATGCTCACAAAGGTACGTTCCCTCTAAATTTTTCACTAGACTTTCTATGCTCACAGAGGTTGAACGTTCTCCCTGAATTTTGCATTAGACTCACATAGCATCTCGTTCATCCTGACTTTTGGTTTGACTCACAGAGGTTGTACGTTCCCCTTAGATTTTGTCAATACCTCACAAGACTGGTTGATTCTCCAAATCTCCCTAGCTAGCCTCAGGGTGGCCCATATGGCCTCTCATTGGAGAATGACTGTCGATGTTACCAAATTTAACACTCCCTCTCAGCGACAGAGTCATTCTCAGCCACACCAAGCTTGCCACTCAGCTGCACAAATTGTCTCGCAGTCAGAGGCTTGGTAAGGATATCAGCTACATGCTCATTCATGGCTATGTACTGCAACTTTACAGTTTTTCTCTGGACCAAGTCTCGGATGTAGTGGTACCTCATGTCAATATGTTTTGAATTGTCATGAAATACCGGGTTTCTATATCAATTTAATGCAACTTTGATTATCACAGTGAACCATCGTCGTCTCGATCTTGTCTCCAAACAACCCAGAAACCAATTTTCTGAGCCATACTGCTTCCTTGCTAGCATCACTTGTTGCAATGTACTCAGCCTTTTTTGTACTCTGTGCAATGGATTCCTGCTTCTGGTTTGACCAAGATATCATAGCGGATCCTAAAATGAAGTAGTATCTGGAAGTACTCTTCCGATCCATTGGGATTCCTGCCCAGTCAGCATCTGCATACCCATGCATAAATAAACCACCACTAGATGTATATCTCAGACCATAAGTAATGGTCCCTCTGAGATATCTCAAGATGTGCTTTTCTGCCACCCAGTGTCTATGTCTCGGTTCAGTCATGAACTGACTCATTGCAATCATTGCATAGCATATATCTGGCCTAGTGTGGATCATGTACATCAATGATCCAATCAGCTTCCTGTACATGGTGGGATCCACCAAATCTGAACCTGTATCAGAATCATGTAGCTTCCTCAGGTTGGTGACCATCGGAGTAGACATGGATTTGAAATCCATTATACCAAACTTCTTTAGTACATCCACTGTGTATTTTCCTTGTGACAGAAATATCTCGCCCTGTCTTTTCCATACTTCCAATCCTAGGAAGTAATGCATCAAGCCTAAGTCTTTCATCTAGAATTCTGAGGTTAGCTCCCTCTTACACCAGGCTATTATCCCTTCATATCCTATTAGAAATAGATCATAAACATACAAGATTAGTATAACAGGTTAGTTACCTCTTACCTTGAAGTAAATATTTTCATCAGCATCACTTTTCTAAAAGCCCGAACTTTTAAGAAAGCCATCAATCTTGTCATACCAAACTCTGGGAGCCTGCTTAAGACCATATAAGGCCTTCCTTAGCTTGCATACATGAGTGCCTTTGTTATGCAGTACAAAACCATCTAGTTGTCCCAAAAATACCTCATGTTCAATCTTTCCATTAAGGGATTTTGTTTTTACATCCATCTGATGTAGCTTCCAACCAAGAACGAGAGCTAAAGAAATAATAGTTCTAATGGAGGTATACCTGGCTACAAGGGAAAAAGTTTCTTCATAGTCGATTCCTTCTTTCTAAGTGAAGCCTTTGGATATAAATATTTCTTTGAACTTTTCCACACTTCCATCAGCTACATGTTTGATCTTATAGATCCATTTGGAAGAAACCATTGATTTGTCTTTTAGCATCGACACAATATCCCAAACATTGTTCTTTATAATAGACATGTATTCCTCAAGCATGTCATCCTTCCATACTTGTAATTTATTTGCTTCTTCAAATGAAGAAGGTTCAGAATCACTAATGTTGATCATCAATGCAACATAGCCTCCAAACCTTTGAGGCCTCTTCCTTTCCATGAAAGTTCCTTTGGGAGCAACTATCCTTTTTGCTTCATTCATTATTTATTTAAGTCACCCCGGCTTCCTTTTGGATGGAGGTTCTTCGAGATTTCTTTCTAACACTTCAACAGGTTCTAGGGGCTCATTACTTGGCCCTTCACAAGGTTCCTCCCTCTGATCATATGACTCTTCATTTTCAGAAGAGGGTGAACCTAGTTGAACTGCTTCTGATTCCTATTGAAGATATCTGGATTTCTTAAATATGTCTTCCTCATGGAAATTCACATCTTTTCTTACCTCTATTTGACTCTGACCTAGTACATAAATCCTGTAAGCCTTGGAGTTCTCAATGTACCCCACAAAAACCCCTTTCTTTCCTGAGGGTTCCATCTTTGTTCTCTTTTCCTTAGGGACATGAATATACACAGGACACCCAAATATCCTTATATGCCCTAATTCAGGTTTGATCCCTGAGAATGCCTCTTTGAGAGTCTTGTTCTTCAAGATAACATGTGGACACTTATTATGAATATACATAGAAGTGGAGGTAGCTTCTGCCCACAAAGAATTTGGCATATCTTGGTCAAACATCATTCCTTTCGCTGCCTCACAAATTGTCCTATTTTTCCTCTCAGCAACTCCATTTTGTTGAGGGTTATATGGCACGGTCAATTGTCTCTTGATTCCTGCTGACTTGAAAAAATCCTCAAATTGGAGAGATTCAAACTCTCCTCCATTTTTTTTTCTAAGGATTATGATGTGTTTCACTATCTTCTTTTCAATAAAGAATTCATGCTCTTTGAATTTATCAAATGTGTCACTTTTAGCTTTAAGGAAATATATCCAACATTTTATTGAGTAATCATCAATAAAAATGACATAATACAAACAACCACTGAGTGAGGGAGATGACATGGGACCACATACATTAGAATGAACCAGATCTAAGATGCCCTGATCTCTGTTGTCACTACTAGGAAATGCTTTCTTTATATTTGTACCTAGCATGCATCCCTTACAAATTTCATTTTTACTAAGAGAAATAGAGGGCGTGCAACATACCATGTTTTGCCGATCTGGAAGATCTTTGTAATGAAGATGTCCAAGTCTTTTGTGCCACAACTCGCTGGAGCTAGTCGCATCATGAGCCAATTCCTGAACTGACCATCCTGACACGACGTACATTCCTCCACTGTGAGTTCCAATGGGTTATGTTGTACTTTAAGTGGCTACCTTTAGCCCATAGTAGTGCCTTCAAGTCCTTGAAAATCACCCAATATCCCTAGTCCTCAAGGGTTGCAACTGATAGTATATTCTTCTTGAGCCCTAGAACATATAATACTTCATCAACATGAAGTCTAGCCCCATATTCCAATCTAAAGGAGATACAGCCTACTCCCTCTATCTTGTAACATTTGTCATCCCCAAGCTCAACATGCTCTACAAAATATTTTGTCTCGAAATCTGAGAGTATCTCCTTGTACCCTGTCATGTGCTTTGATGCACCACTGTCTACTAACCGAGTTTTTGGCCCCGTGAAAACTGAACTGGATAAAGCAGAAACCAAGTAATATTATTTTCTATTTTCTTTCTCATTAGAAGGACTTTTCTGATTTCTTTTGGATTCATCATCCTCGGAAGTTGAGGCATGATGTTTCCCTCTCCTTGGATATTTCTTTCTAAACCAACAATATTTAGCAAAATGACCCAACTTATTACAACTAAAGCATTTAATCTTAGATGTATCAATATTCTTACCTTTGAATATACCTTTGGTGTTTGGCTTCCTCTGAGAGTCTTTTTGGAAAGTGTCTTTCTTCTTTCCCTTGAATCTTGATGCTAAAGTTGAGTGCTCTTCTTTCGTTGGCTCACTTCTAGTAGTTGTATGACTCTCCTCCTAGAAGAAATCATGCCATAACCTCTCAAACGTGGGTTGAATCTCTCTCCCACTTACAATGGATAAGAAGGTCTCCCATGTAGAAGGAAGACCGTAAAAAATGGTCTGCACTAAATCATCATCGTCCACTATCACCCCTGTGACCAAAAGTTGATCTCTGATCTAGGCTATCCTGGAACAGAAAGATGCCATTGATTCACATTTCTCCATCTTCAAATACTTAATCTTGTGATTAAGTGTCCTCTTATGAATTGGAGCTTGTTTCTCATACAGATTCACCAAGGTATCCATACAGTCCTTGGGATTCATTAACGAAGTCATTGCAGGCATTATAATGTCTTTGACTGAGTCAAAGATAATTTTCTTGGCCTTTTCTTGACTCTTCCTACATTATTTGTGGGTTCCTCCACCACTGTGGCCACATACTTCTCAAGATCATGCTCCTGCAAGATATTTGTTATCCGGAGCTTCCACACATTGAAGTTGGTAGATCCTTCAAGCCTATCCTCGGCCCTGACTGAAATGGAGGATGATATGGGCCTCACACTGGAAACTTAATCAAGATAGCTTGGATCTGTGTGTACCTGTTTCTTCACTTCAACACATTTAACACACCCTAAGCTCTGATCCCATGTTAAATTATGAGCTTGATTTCTTATTTGGATTAATTCTTTTATTTTCTTCAACACTTTGATTCCAGCTTAATACACTTCAACAATACCAAATCATAACCAAATAGAAATAAATATGTAGATAAGTAAGCATGTACATCAACAACACATATACCCTAGGGAAACCCTATATAGGGAGAAAAACCTTAGCAAATGATATTCCTTTATTGCATTAATAATGTATGATCACTTACAAATATCCACCATGAATGTTTTTCTCTTAAAGAGCTTGCCAAGATGACTCTGACTTGACAAAGACCTAAAAGACCTTATTGAAATACACCTCTGATATGTTGCCTCTATTGTTGATATACATCATCGATATTCTTCTTTGGTATGTTGCCTCTTTATCACTTATATGTGCCTCAATTGCTTCACCCTTAACCTGCATATCAAAACTGTGTTGGAGAGAGGGATCGACCTCTGCTTATATAGGTTGAAGAGGAGAAGAGGAGAGACTCGAAATAGTAAGATGTTTGCATGCTTTAATCATAACTCAGCTTCATACTTTAGTCTGAACTTAGAACTAGACTTGAGACTAGTATACTCTAGTTCGAAAATAGAACTAGACTTGAGACTTCAGTTACAACTCAGCATTACACTTTAGTTTGAAAATAGAACTAGACTTGAGACTAGTATACTTTAGTTCGAAAATAGAACTAGACTTGAGACTTCAGTTACAACTCACCATTACACTTTAGTTTGAAAATAGAACTAGAATTAAGAATTCAGTTACAACTCAACATTACACTTTAGTTCTAAAATAGAACTAGAATTAAGACTTGAGTTACAACTCAGCATTACACTTTAGTTCTAAAATAGAACTAGACTTGAGACTTTCAATTACAACTCAGCATTACACTTTAGTTCTAAAATAGAACTATATTGGTGCAGACCCCCAAACCCTCAGGTCCAAGGTTCATGCAGGATCGCTCTAAATCTACCCTTTGAATCTAATTGACTCTTTGGTTTCCCCTCGGGAAATACCTTTCACACACAATAGTGTATCCACAGATCCTTATGGGTGTGCCCACGCAATCAAACACTAAGCATCAACCCAAATCTCCTGACCCGAAATATGATCGTGCCCTTTGCTAATTCGGGACTTTGGGTTTCATGATTTCGTGATTCCCTATTGTCGAGGGTTCCTATCTCTACAACCTCCAAAACCCGAATTGCCAAACTCTGATGCACTCAGCAAAGGTTGGCTTCCCAACGGGCTTCTCACTTCATCAGGATTTCAGACTCCACGATTTCTTGAATCCAGATGCAAGGCTCCCAGTCCTTTGACCTCTGAACCCCGAAACGATCAACAAGTTTTGACTCCTCCTGGCGACAAGTACGCCACCTATCACTCTTCCCAACTTTCAAAAATTTCACTCTCAAAGTGTTGCCTTCTCCATTTCCCAACACCCGAAGTGACGAAATCCTGAAACTCCAATCCAAGTCCTGTCGCAACTCGTGACTTCAGGATTTTCGTTTCACTGTGCTCAACTCCTTGTCGTTAGGATCGCCAAAATGCCGAAATGATTTGACATCTTGTGCAAAGCACGGTCAACGGTCCAAATTGATTCTAGATCCTAGAGTGATAAGCTCACCTACCTCTAACCACCCTGCAACTTCCCTAGATCCTACGGTCCTCGTGATTTCGTGAATTCCCCACAGAGAATTTCGACTGCTCGTTGCTCCTTGATAACTCCTGCGAAATAAACCAAGTTATTTCACTGGAAATTAACTTCTGCTAGATGACTTTGACCCTTGTCTCCCTTTGAAGTAGTTCGACCTTTTCCTCCTTTGTATATTTCAATGGCACTACCCCTTCTGAGATTTCTTTCCAATTTTGAGTCTTCAAAAAAGACTCCTGCACGCACTCCTTGCAGCAATCCCTCAAATACTTTTAAGTATTTGAATTCTTGACTCTGTGCACCCTCCTGCAACAACAGTCCTTCAATTCACCCCTTAGTTGATAAGTTCTAAGCTTTCAACCAGCCTGCGCACACCTTTCACGTCTTATGTGCTTCACTTGCACTTCTGTGGGAATGAGAACAACAGTATCTCTCCTGAGCTTTCAAAGATAAACTCTAAACCTTCATCAATGCACTCCTTGCGGACGTTTCACTGGACTCCTTGCAGGAACTTTTCTCACTTAGGATGAAAAACAATTGAAACTCATTCTCTCTCTCTCAGGCTTCAAACATTCAACATGAAATTATACATACACACAGTATTCAAGCAAATGCATAACCAGAGAGAATAAACAATTGTAAGCATACCATTCACCATGTATAAACAAACAACATCATAGCACCATGAAATCTAATTCAAAGATTCATATATTAATTCCAAGCTCCTGTACATGGATTCTTCTCTACTTCTCTCTACTATAGCTCTTTTCTCTTCTCTATGCTAATGTGTTAATGATACAATGATACAAGAATGAGGGTGTCTATATCCGTTTTCCCTCCTATGCTCTAAAACTGTCTAATCTATTAATTCAAACCTACCCACTTTCATTAACTATGCATAAATGTCTCTACACTCTACAGATGAGAGCGAATCACTCATGATCTGTTTTACAATATGCAAGTATAAATGTGAGTACATTCCTCTTAATTATTACATTAATTTCCGCCCCTTTTAATCTTGCAAAATGTTTTCAAAACGTGAAAAAATACGCTTTGCACTTTCCAGTTGTCTCTCACCTTCACGCTCGCTTGACTACTTATGATTCTCCTGCATCATATACTTAAGACTTCAGTTACAACTCAACACTTTATAAGGCAATTCAAAATTCTCTTCATGGTGGATAATGTTACACATGCCAACACATTAGATCAATACATTTATATCGTTTTCAATATTAGGAATATCATGTGTTTATAGCTCATAGAAATTTTATATTCAACCTAACTTTTGTTAGGTGCCTTGACTTTTGATCATGGCTCACAAGGCTTGACTAGGGTCATAGAGGTTGTACGTTCCTCCTAAATTTTGCACTAGTATGTCTATGCTCACAGAGGTTGTATGTTCCCCCTGACTTTTTCACTAGATTGTCTATGCTCACAGAGGTTGTATGTTCCCCCTGAATTTTGCATTAGACTCACATAGCATCTCGTTTGTCCTGACTTTTCATTTGACTCACAGAGGTTGTACATTCACCTTGGCTTTTGTCAATACCTCACAAGACTGGTTGATTCTCCAAATCTCCCTGGCTAGCCTCAGGGTGGCCCATATGGCCTCTCATTGGATAATGACTATTGATGCTGCCAAATTTAATAGACCCAATGTTGTCTAGCGAGGCCTCGCTTGTTGCATGATAGGTGTCACGTGAGGCCCTCTAAAAATTCTTTGGAAAGGGTATAACCTCAGGAAAAAGACATACTAACGCTTTTATCCACTAATGGATTCCTCTCTGACATGTAGGGTGGATATTAAGGCTATAATCGTTGGAGAGAAAGGAAAGAAGCCTTATTAGGATATTTTTGGCCAATTAATTATTACTAAATGTTTCTGAAGAAAAAACCACATCAACTCTCTAGAAGAAAATGGGGGATTTGTATACGGAGGATTGTTGTATGACCATTTTGTGTTATTTTCCAGATTCATGGGACAACGTGGTAATGGCCATTGGAAGCACTGTAAAGACATTGGTAATTGATGAGGTCATAATTGCTTTAATCTTAGAGCAGGTGAGGTGTAAATATTTTGAATCCACCAATGAGGATTTGTTTGTTCATGGAAGATTGAAGGAGAAATGAAAGAAGAGAGAAAAGGGTAGATCCAAATATCATAAGAGACATAAATCTCCTCTAAATTCAAGAAAAATTTTGAAACTATGGCAAGGTCAGACATTTCAAAAGGGATTGCAAGGAAGAGAAGATGAAGAATAAAAAGGAAAATAATGATTTTGATGATGAATCTGAAAAATATTCTCAAGAGGATGGTGGAGACACCTTTGTTGTAGCTTTGGAAACCCGTGTAGGCTAGAGGGCATGGATCATAATTGTTGTAGCTTCCTTCGATATGACATCCCGTCGCCACTAATTTTTAATGTATGATAAATACGACAGTGGGATGATATACCTTGGTGATAACTCTCCTCTCATCATAGTTGGCCATGGTAGAGTCTTGATCAAATTCCCCGATGGTAGAGTAAAGGGGATCAATGGAGTTTTTCACATTCTGATTCTGGAAAAGGTGGAGTTTTCTTTGAAAAAGGTTGTAAGATGGTTCAAGGAGCGATGGTACTCACTAAGGGTGCCCATGTGGGAAATTTGTTCCAACTTGATGCATGCACTATTGAGTGTAATATTTCTTCGATTTTTATAGTAGATGGATCTATAGGATCTACACCTTCACAATCAAAACCTCTTAAACAAGCTCTTTCTTCATAAAGCAATCTACCAGTAGAGAAGACAATGCTATGGCAACAAATATTGGGCCATATAGGTGAGAAGGGCCTACGAGCCTTGAAAAAAATAAATATTATGGATGGATTGAATGATTATGCTCTTGAATTCGATTTTTGTGAGCATTGTGTATATGGAAAATAGAATCGTGTTCAATTTTATTCTAGTTTTCACAAATCTTTTGGGTGTTGGACTTAATTCGTTTTGATGTATTTGTTCTAGTTAAAGTTCCTTCAATTTATAAGGCTTTGTATTATGTGTCATTCATTAATTATTAGTCTATAAGGACATGGTATATTTTCTTAGAACCAAATCTAGGTTTTTTAGTTAGTTTAAGGAGCTTAAATCTCTCTTGGAAAACCAGACCAGTAGGAATATTATGGTATTGAGGACTAATAATGGTAGCGAGTTTTGTTCTACAGAGTTTGATAAGTTTTATAAGGAGAATGGCATTGAAATACATCAGACAACTCCATATACCCCTTAGCATAATGGAGTTGCAGATTGAATGAATGGAACATAGATGAAGAGAGCTAGGAGTATCCTTAGTTTAGCCAGATTAGCTCTTGTAGATAATACCCCTATGGAGGCATATACAAGCAAGAATCCCTCACTTTAGTATCTTTGTGTTTTTTATTGTGAGACATATGCTTATGTGTCTAAGGAGAAGCATTCAAAATTGAATAAATAGGTTGTGAAATGTATCTTCATTAGCTATGGCATTGATGTGAAAGGTTACAAGATTTGGGATTCTATGGCTGGAAAAATTTTGCATAGTAGAAATGTTATTTTTAGAGAATTTAAGTCTTCTCCCATATTGATGTATCTATAATATCATGAGAAGAAGTCAGTGGTTCAACCACAACCCAAGACTGAGAATGTTGAACTAAAAAATGAACAAGAAGTTCATGATGGAACTAATGAGGAGGAGGGTTCAAATAGTTCAGAAGAGGGGGAAGAAAATCCACCTCAAACTTTAAGGAGGTCTAGTTGACAAAGAAGGAAACTAGACAGGTATAAATATAGTCCTTTGTATTTCTAATGCATATTTCCTTTATCTAGTAACATTAATGAGCCTAGAAATGTGAAAGAGGCAATGAAGATGGAAGAAAAGGAGTCATGGATATTGGCCATGGATGAGGAAATAATTGCACTTAGAAAGAATGATACATGGGACCTATTTCCATTGCTTGATGGAAAAAAATCCATGATATGTAAATGGGAGTTCAAGAAGAAGATTAGTTTAGATGGCAATGTTGAAAATCACCAAGAAAGTTTGGTTGTAAAAGGATATTCCCAATTTGAGGGGACATACTTTGGTGAGATTTTTTCCCCAGTTACTAAGATAACATATATTAGGTTCCTATTATCTATACCAGTAGCCTTTGATTTAGAGATAGAATAGATGGATGTGAAAATTGCATTCCTACATGGTGACTTGAAGGATGAGATCTGTATGACACATTCATAGCAGTATGTTGAAAAAGGTAAAGAGTCATTGATTTAAAAGTTTAAAAAGTCTTTATATGGTCTCAAATAGTCTCTCGAAATGTGGTACCAAAAGTTTGATTCTTTTGCGTTGGGATTAGGATTTATCATATCCAAATCAAATCATTGTGTGTATTACAAACAAGTGGGTGGTCATAACCTTATTATCACTCTATATGTGGATATGTTATTCTTTGGTAACATTAAGGATGTGATTTGTGATTTTAAGTCTCATTTTTCGACACAATTTGATATGAAAGACTTGGGGGCTGAAAAATATATCTTAGGAATAGATATAAGGATGGATAGATAAAATAAAAGTATTTGGTTGAGCGAGAGTCAATATGTAAACTATGTGCTACAATGTTTTCACATGGAAGATTGCAAGCCTTTGAGTGTTCCAATTTCTATGGGAACTAATATTGTAGTTGAGCAGTGTCCTACAACATCCACATAGATGGAAGAGATGGCTTCTATTATTATACTAGTGTAGTTGTTAGTTTGATGTATGTAATGGTATATACTATCCCATGCATTTCCCAAGAAGTAGGAGTCTTGAGTCAATTCATGGGTAATCCTGGATGTGAACATTGGGTTGCGATGAAAATGGTCTTCAGGTATTTGAGAGGTACTTATGAATAATACATTTTCTATCATAGTGATGTGTGTGTGTGTGTATATATATAGATAGATAGATAGATAGATAGATAGATAGATATATGTTGATTCTGATTGGGTAGGGGATGTAGAAAGAATGAGATATACAAGCAAATACATGTTTCAATTTTTTGGTGGAGTAGTGAGTTGGATGAGCAAGTGACGAGTTGTGGTTGATTTTTCCTCTACATTGGTAGAGTATATGGCTAGCTACTATATAGATAGATAGATAGATAGATATATGTTGATTCTGATTGGGTAGGGGATGTAGAAAGAATGAGATATACAAACAAATACATGTTTCAATTTTTTGGTGGAGTAGTGAGTTGGATGAGAAAGTGACAAGTTGTGGTTGATTTTTCCACTACATTGGTAGAGTATATGGCTAGCTACACATGCCTATAAGGACGCCATTTGTCTTATGAAATTGTGTTCAAAATTAGGGTTAAGTTAGAGAGCTATTACAATTCAATGTGATAGTAACAGTGTCATTTTTCTGGATAAGAACCCATACTTTCATGTAAATACATGGTATATAGATATATACTACCATTTAGTTAGGGACATGGTAGAGGATGGAAAGTGATACTAGATAAAGTTGACACCTCGTAGAAGGATGAAAATTCATTGACAAAACAGGTGAGCACAAGTAAATTCTAGCGGTGTTGTGAGTTGATGGCCTATATGGGCCCTACCAATTAGCCGATAGTTTGATGCATTCTACCTTGTACACTTGCAAGGTATATGACAAGTGGGAGAATGTTGGGATAGTTGTGTCATATCCCTTTCAGAGCTATAATGAAGTAGAGGATAAATCTAGAGTTGTAGTTGAGAAGAGCTATAGTGAAGCAAAGAATAAATGCAGAGTTGTAGTAAAGTAGAACATAAATGTAGAGTTGTAGTGAAGCAGAGAATAAATGTAGAGCTATAGCATGGAATACATGTAGAGTAGTGGTAGAGGGTAAATGCAGAGTAGTGGTAGAGAATAAATGAAAAGCAATGCTAGGGAATAACTTTTTGGTGGTTTCCAGTATGTAGAAATGGAAAAATGTAAATGATTTATGGTTTTATCCTGCTTATTTATTCAATGCTATGCCTAGAGGAAAAGTGTGTAATATTTATATTACTTTTATGTTGTAAAATTTCTTTGAATTATGTTATTGCTAAACACTCTTGTTGAGAGCACATAGACTTTGTGATTTGGATTTTATAGCGAATGAAATGAAAGGCGGGAATATGAATGTAAACACACACAAAAAAAATATTGTAGCGATCACAGTAATGCAATGAGAACCTGATTATATTAATAACTAAAATAGGAAAATATTGTGTGTTAACACTCAGAAATTTCTTTGGGTTGTATCAAAGAAAACCCCGAGGTAACTGTTTCAACCAACTTTAGATTGTATTCTAACCTATACAACCAGAGAAGGATCTCTTAGATTTCTAATGACTGGTAATAACTCAATGGTTTCATCAATAAAGAAATAGAGGTCAGATTCTACAAGATAGGTTTGTTTTTGTTTTAAAAAGGTTGGTAGGACAAATAAGGAAAAGGTACCATTGGGAAGTGAAGTCAAGGCTTGAATTTCAATGCTTTTACAGTCTACAACTAGTTGGTTTCTTCTTGTAGATTTGAGGGAAAATAGGTGTTATGCTCAACAAATAAATGATATGAAATAAGAGATGTAAAGGAGAAGAAATCCCACTACACTGTAGGCATCAATCAGTGGATGAATCTCTAGTGCAGATTTAGAATAAAGGACACAAATATTAATTACTAAACAGAGCATCAAATGAAGATGAATTCTATAAAAGTAACCATTTACACATAACAAGCATCATCAGTGTGAAAGGAGCATCAAACATGGATGCATTCCTACCACTTACTCTCAGACAATGCTAGAAGAAAAGCATAATCATGGAAATGATATACAAGAAAAACATATTGAACATAAACACTGTGATGAATCTCAAATTTCAGAAGAAAAAAAAAAAGGAAACTTTTGCATTAACTTCAAAGAAATAAACCCAGTCTTACCCCTTCGTGTACAATATTCCTCCCCCCCATTAAATATAAAATTACATCAATAATATCTCTAGGAGGTCTAATCCTACTCCATGCATTGGATTCTATGCCTTAGAGACATGTGGTAAACAGAAAATCCAACTAGTTCCTTGATTCTTGAAAACTGTATTTCAGAAAAAAATGCAACTGCAGCCAACTCATTGCATGGAGATTCAGTGGAGTTGAATATTAGGTACAAGTGTCCCTTGGTATATAATTACTCTCTAAGAACCCATTTGAACCTCTTCAGACAAGTGGAATCCCTCCTACATCTCGGATTTATCAGACTGTTAGAGTTTGCAGCGCAATTTCAGGATTCATTTCAAACTTTAAGTAGGTGATGATTTCAACTTTTCTCCAAAATGGTAAATTGGGTCAGGCTGATTTTTGTTCAGCAAGTCGATGATATTATGATTCATCTCCCAAAAAAAATTCAAAACAACCCGGATCGACAGTTAAAAGTTATGATGAAAATACGATTTTTCTGTGTACCCGGTGATTTTGCAGCGCGCAGTGACTTTTGCAGCGCCTAGTGAATTTTGCAGCACCTAGTGAATTTTGTAGTGCACAGTGAATTTTGCAGCGTGTAGTGAATTTTACAGCGCGCAGTTGCAAATGGAAATGGAAATAATAAATGATAAATCTTCCTTTTGAAATGGACCCTTGGAGATGTTGGATGATGCCAGGCGCTAAAAACAATATGGGTGCTAATAGGCATGACTTTGAAAACTACTGACAAACCTCTAACCTTAGCTATGAAAATCATGGTGATAACAGTTGGCTCCAATGGGGATGTTATCCTCCCTGTGAGGTAGAAAAGAACAGTAGACCAGGTGCCTTATCCATTAGGTTGTTCCCAAGCCATATACTGTGATCTACAACCTGTAATTTGTTTCGCCACCAACTTATTCTGTAACTGAACTAAACCCAAACTGAAAATACAAACTAAAAAATTATGAAAGAAATGCTCGCCATGCTAAGCTTATTCTAACCTACCTACCCTAACTGCTGAAAAAACTGCCAATCAAGTCAAATCAAAATGCCAATGCAACCATGCAATAACTTTATCCATTGTTTTCTTTATCTGCACATGTTTTCTCCAAAGCCTGTTTACTGATAATTCATTCAAAAATTTATCTACAAATTCAAATCTCAAAAAATTACAAACATTGGGATTGTTTACAGCCTCCAACAAAACTGCAAATGGATCCTCAAAAACATCCATAAAACAACAATCATGTTTCACCCCTTCCACTACATCCTTGTTTTCATGTAATTCAACCTGTTGATTGCCACAAAGAGGCTGAAAAATCTGTTGAGACTGCTGGAAATAACAAACTTTTGAATGAGAAGACAGTGTTGGTTGAAATGAAACCTCTGGTGGCAAGCAATCCATATCTAACACTGACGTTGCTTGACCATCTTCTTTATTTCCAAGCTGGTATTTGATCACATGCTACAAATTCGAACTAAAATAACCTTCCATGTAATGAGAAACAGGGTCATTAAATGTATGACAAGGTTGTTGGTCCTCTTCATTGATAACAATTTTCTCATGTAGAACAATGTCACTGTGAATGCATTCAGACTTCCTTGCTTCCTCTGTTATCTCATGATTTACTTTCAGCAATTCAAAGGAAGAAAAACATAATGGAAGATAATCTTCATTGGCAAGTCCATTGCTTTATTCATATTCAACATCATGCCTGGAGGATTTCTGATTTGAAACATTATAAAAAAAAATCTTCAGCAATTTGAAAGAAGCAAAACACAACGGCAAAGTTCTTTCACCTGATTCAAAACTTTCTTCATTTTCTTCACCGTTGTCATATGCACATTTGTTGATTTCTTTGGATTGTTGAAAACAATCGTTTTTATATTTGGAAAGTGCAACTTCTTGTTCTGAAAACCCAACCTCATAGTCATCATTATACTTATCATACCTGGGTTCGCAAAAAATATTTGTAATGTCATCAAATAGGAAAATTGAGGCAACAGCTTGTTCTTATGTTGGCTGATCTACAAATTCACATTCATGGTTGTCTTCAAATGCATACATAAAACAATCAGTCTCTTGCTCCTGATAACATGGATCCCAATTCAAATCAGTATCAAAACAATTCATGACAATAATGTGCTCTTCAAGTTGCTCATCATTCTTCGCAAACACATCCTCATGACATCCTTCAAGAAAACTTATGACATGATCAGTCTCTTGCATATTATGCATAGTCTCTGGTTCCTCAGCTTTCAACTCCTCATCCCAAAACTAATTTTGCAGCTTCTTACATGCTTGAATATTGTCTGCAACTTCCTGAGAATTATTGAACATCTGCTGGAAAGACGTAGACTTCCTCTCCATCAGAAGAAAAGATAAATCTGATTGAAAGGTTGTTATGTAATGGACCATGGCAGCAAATTTAGGAGGTTGGACAACAATCTTGTAATACAAGCTGGAAAATCTTCTATTAAACATGGAGATAGTTTCATCCTTATGTCTTTCCATGGAATGAAACTTAGAAATATATTGATTCCATGATTTCCTCTCACCCCAGAATTTCAGAAAAGTATCCTTCAATTCTTCCCATGAACTGATGGATTCAGGCTGAAAGTGTCTAAACCACTACTTGGCATCTCCTCACAAAGATTGATAAAATGTTTTCATACACACATCATCATGGTCAACCTCAAAAAGATCAATGAAATGCTCAAAATCCTGGACATGTTTCTCAGTTGTGAGGGTATCAGTTTTTCCATCGAACACAGGTAGGTACTTAAAGTGCTTTGGAGGAAAATTATGAAGGATGTGAGGTAATTTTAAAGGTCAGTATCTCTGTTGAATCTTGGAGGGTGTTGGATCAAGTACATGAGGTGAGATATCAGCCTTGATTTCATGAGGCTCATCAACTTGTCTATGGTCATCACACGACTCGGATGGAATATTTTGATCAAAATCGGTGATACAATAAGGGGATATATGTACAAATTCAAGAAAAGGATATACAAGTGGAGGATTCTCATAATCATCATTTGAATGCATTAGATAAATAAAAATTTGTTTAGCATGTTTAGGAAAGGATGAAAGGTAATTAATAAAAAATATATATATTATTTCTTAGAGAAAACTCAACTTTAGGTACTTATTTTTTCCCATGATGTCCTTTCATACCTCTGTCAATGGATCTCGTCCTCCAGTGGAGTCTCTGAATCGCATTTGAAGCTTGATTGGAGTCGTTAGGTAAATGGTACAACCACCTTGTGTTTGGCCTTTGTTCACCATTAGAAATCAAATCTAATCTTTGTCGTTTCTCCGAGGAAAAATGCAACTTTCACTCCCCGACAACGACGCCAAAATTTTAACACCCGGAAATTTCTTTGGGTTGTATCAAAGAAAACCCTGAGGTAACAGTTTCAACCAACTTTAGATTGTATTCTGACCTATACAACCAGAGAGAGCTCTCTCAGATGTCTAATGAATGGTAATAACTCAAGGGTTTCATAAATAAATGCACAGAGGTCAGATTCTACAACAGGACAGTTTTGTTTTTGTTTTAAAAGGGTTGGTAGGAAAAAGAAGGAAAAGGTACCATTGGGCAATGGAGTCAAGGCCTGAATTTCAATGTTTTTACAGTCTACAGCTGGTTGGTTTCTTCCTACATATTTGAGGCAAAATAGGTGTTATTCTCAGCAAATAAATGATATGAAATGAGAGATGAAAGGAAAATAAATCCCACTACACTACAAGCATCAATCAGTGGATGATTCTCCAGTGCAGCTTTAGAATAAAGGACACAAATATTAATTACTAAACATAGCATCAAATGAAGATGAATTATGTAAAAGTAACCATTTACACATAACAATCATCATCAGTGTGAAAGGAGCATCAAACATGGATGAATTCCTACCACTTACTTTCAGACAATGCTAGAAGAAAAACATAATCATGGAAACGATATACAAGAAACACATATTGAACATAAACACCGTGATGAACCTCAAATTTCAAAAAAAAAAAAATGAAACTTTTGCATTAACTTCAAAGAAATAAACCCAGTTTTTCCCATTCGTGTA
>JZKD02S1778992.1:403300-417574 GCA_000966675.3 Picea glauca | reverse complement strand
GAAAGATGATGAAGCAAGATATCCTAATAAAATGTTGATCGAGGAATCCCTCACACGACATGATGGACAACTTCACGCAGATCCTTTGATGGCTGCCCACAGAAAAAGAATCTTCATCAAGCGGCCATGCAACCCCCTTCAAGGTACATGTAAATTTTGATATTTCATTATTTGAAGGACTGATAGAGGTAGATGTTGTAGATAAATGGTTGAATCTGCTCGAAGGGTATTTTCCAGTCCACAATTTTACCGATACGGAAAAGATTACTTTTGCACTCCTCAAGTTTGCCCCCCATGTTAAGGACTGGTAGGATACTTACTCTGAGTAAAGGGTCGTAGAGAAATCTACAATATTTGTGGTGGCCCCTACATGGTATTCCTTCTGGGATTCCATTAAATAATAGTACTACCTTGTTGGAAGCTACGAGGACCAGTACACTAGATGGGATACCCTGTGTCAAGAAAGGGACCATACAGTACCAGATTTCACCAATATTCTCCATACCCTATGCACCAAATTGGGTATAAAAGGATCTGAGCATCATATGGTGCTCAAATACTACGGATGTTTACATAGATACATTCAAACAGAAATGGAGTTTCTGGACATCACCTCATTGGGCATGGCTTATAGATACCCTGTTAAGATCGAGCATAAATTTAAGCAGAAAAGGCGAGAGTTTGCATTTGCAAACTCCTCACAACCGAAGCAGGTAAAAGGTGGCCCCAACCCACACAGCAAGGGACCGAGCCAATATGGTCACTCTTAGGACAACCTATCCAAGCCTCAAAAAAAGAAATGCAATGAGAAGACAAAGAAGGACACGGGAAAATGGTGTAAGTACCATAAAATCCCTTGGCACCACATTGAAGAATGTTGACATGGGTCCTAGAGATGTCAATCAGAATAGTATCTAGTATATTTTTCATTTTACCCTCAACATAGATACCATGCTCAATTAAGGGGTTCATGAGGTGATCAACACCTCCATTCCATTTCGATCAAAATTCTCCTTTTTCCACTCAACTCAGTTCTAGGAGGAAATAAGATTGATGATGTAAGTCCTTCCAAGTTAGGTGTCTCCCTATCACACCTCAAGAATAGCTTCATCATAAGGAAAAAAAATATCGAGACATGTTGGGTATGTTCTATATTCTTTTCAAGATTAGTCCTATGTACTCTACACTGATATGGGAGAAAGGGGGGGCATTTGTTTTTGGCGATTTTTTGGCACATGATTTTTGTCAATGGTTTTCTAATTTCAATTAAGGAATTAGGGTTGTTAACTAATCTGGGTCAATGGATTAGGTTTTTGGATGATGTCGGATCCTACATGTAAATTATATTGTAAGCAATTAAGATGATGATGAATAGAAGATTAGAGGTGCGGCTCTAAACAGGTTGTCGATTTTCTCGGTTTGGGTTTCCAAGGTAAAAATCTTCGTGTAATGTGTGTGTGTGCCACTATATCTTTTCTAATTTCATTAAGAATATATTTGCAGTAATTTTTTGTACAAGTTTGAAATCTACATTTGGTATCAGAGTTGTTGTTGTCTTTAGTTTAATGTCTTTGTAGATAAGGGTTTGACTCAGGTCTGTGATAAACATTTTTACAATGGGATATATGTGGTATTGATTCTTTGGGTGAAAATAAATGGTGAGTTGTTTGAAAAAAGAGATAGATAGATTTAATGAGAAAAGTTTTTTGTTGCGGAAGCTCAATATGGAAGATATGCGGGTGGACAAATATTTGTGGATCCAGGTACTGCACCTACATGAATGTTAGCAGAATATTGGAAAAATTTGGATCAAAAGGTAAAGAGAATAATCTGGTTGTCTCTCAGATTTAGTATTACTAAATGTGTCGGGGGAAGCTACAACCAAGGCACTATGGGATAAGTTAGGGTATTTGTATTAATCAAACTCCCTCGTAAATAAATTGTTCCTACGAAAGAAGTTGTACAGCCTGAGGATGAAAGATTGAGACTTAGTGATAAAGCATATGAATGCCTTCAATGTTATGGTAATTCATCTATTATATGTTGATATTAATATTTTTGATGAAGATAAGTGTATCAGTTTATTGTGATATTTACCATACTTGTGGGATAGTCTAGTTGTGGCCATAGGTAGTAATACAACTACATTAATTTTTGGTGATGTGGTCTCATCCTTGTTGTCAGAGGAAATGACATGGAAAAACATGGAAGCATAGAGAAAAGATGCATTATTTGCAAGAGGACACTCGCAAGAAAGAAATAGATCTACGTCCTCAAGTGGAAGATCTAAATATCCCAGAAAAATTGTAAAGGTATGTTGGAGATGTGGAAAATAAGGTCACTACAAGAAGCAATGTAGATCCAAAAGTGTTGAGAGAGGGAAGGGATATGAAGATGTTCCTTCTAAAGAAGAAAAAATCTCCACGGAAGAAGGAGGGGATGTGTACTTGGCTTATTCAAGCACACATGCATATCATGAGGCATGGTCGGTTGACTCAGGTACATTCTTTCATATGACGCCTCACATGGAGTGGTTTATCGAGTATGAAAGGTATGATGGAGGTTATGTTTTCCTAGGTGATGACTTGACATCCAAAATCATAGGATGAGTAAAAGTCAATTTGAATCTCATGGATGGAAGGATTACAACACTCCATGGTGTTTTTCACATCCCAGGATTGGCCAGAAACTAGCTTTATATAAGAAAAATGGATGATACAGGAGTAAAAACAATATTTGAGAAAGAAACTTGGAGGATGGTTCAAGGAGCAATGGTGTTACTGAAAGGAATTTGGTTTAGAACTCTATATAAGATGCAAGGAATCATTACTAGTGATGGGTGTAATAGTTTCATTGTTCCTGATATTGGAGTTGAAGAAGGAAAAAATCCTACATTATTTGGAGAAAATGTTATGTTGTTGCATCAAAGACTAGGGCATATTGGAGAAAAAGGGATTTTGACTACTACATAGTTGATCCAGGTGGATATTGGTGGCCACCTACCTATTCCAATTGGCTCCTCTTGTCCATTTTTAGTTCAGCACGTTCTTTTGTACTTATTTGTAATTGTGGGTTCTACACTTCTGGGGTTGTCTGAATCCCTACACATATTCTAGGTGTATACTGGTGGCCTCTCACCTAATCCAGCTGGATTATTTTGTATGTTTTCATGTCAGTACATCTTGTTGTACTTCCAGGGTCATTTTGGAGCCCTAAACAATGTTTTTTTGTTAAATCTCAACCAAAATATAGACTAAGTTATATTTTAAAGGTGTAATGTGTAGTTCTCTGAAATACCTTTCCAACGGGCTATCATGCGACTAAAACAGAGGTTGTATGCAAAATTTACGACCCATGGAAGTTGAGGTACCAACTTACCATAGGGACCCACATGACTTTTGGCGTTTCACCTCCTAGGGTTAGGTTTTTGGATGTATAGGGTTTTGGCATTCAAGAGTAATATAAAAAACTCCTCGTTGGCCCTTGGGTATGAATGTAAGTGAAGAGTAAAGCAGAAAAGGAAAAATGTGAACTGCGATGAAGACGCAGTGACTGTTACTGGGTCGAAGTAAGCAAAAGAGCATAAAAGATAGAGCGAAGTAAGATAAAGCAAGACGTTCGACGAGGAGATAAAGAATGATATATGAGCAAGGAATACGAGTCGTGGACAACCCGGCAAGCAAAAAAATCCACCATTGGATGATTTGGAGCACCACGCAAGAAGGAAGGAAAGATAGGCTAGCGAAGCCCTAAAAACATGGGTCAAGTTAACCTAGGGTTTTTTTATCTAGGATTTTGACACTTAGGTCTCGGCCTAAGGTTGTCGGTGAGCTATTGTAATGTATAAATAGATATCTAAAGGACCAGGGATGGGTTGTTGGTATTGTTGCTCTAGTTTTGTTATTGGTGTGAGCGATTATTATTGTGTGAGAGAGAAGTTCTAAGAGTAAGAGCCTTTTGGTATTGTAAGATCTTCAACTAGGTGCGAAGATTATTCCTGCAGTTGGGTGCGTAGGAAGGGGAGAGATAAAGAGGAGAAGAAAGAAGATCTTCTAGTGGAGAGCACAGACAAGAACTGTATGCTTCATCTTAATATATTATAAAGCACAATTTTGTTGACATAGCCCTAGAGAGAGGGTGAACCACGTATATTTTGTGTTGTGTGTGATTGATGCTCTAGTCTTTTCCATTTGATATACTGATATCGCATTACTGTGTTAGATCTGATAGATAGTTGTGTCGAGTAGATCTGAACTGGTAAGTGATATATAAATGTTGTATTATTCTTGTATTAGATCCACTTGGTATTCCCTTTGGTTGTATACATTCTCTGTCCTACGACCCCCCCATAGCTACTTTGGGTGAGACTGCATCTACTTCACAGGTGTTGTCGAAAGGGATAGTATTTAGGGCTTGTTGGTGCACTCTTGGAGTTGAACCCTGGGTCTACCCCTGTGTCAAAAAATGGTTCCGTTGTCGGGACCAGAATCTTCTTGAGAGAATGTCAAGGTGGTTTCCATCGAAGACAGAGATTCAGAAGTGGATAGAAGATCAAGAAAAGGACTTCGTTGAAGCCTAGGACAAGAACCTTAATCTTAATACAGAGGATTGGTTAGGAAGATATATCTTTATTGATACACACGATATTTTCTTTGGAGGAATCCATAGAGAGTTATACGAGTGGCTAGCTAGGTTAGAAGATACCCAATTTGAGATCAGATCTAGGCCACCTGTGGTTTGGATGTCGGCGTTGATCAATAAGGTCAAGAGAGTTGATAACGCCATGTCAAGAGTAGTAGATCATTGGTTTGATAGTACCATTAGAGGGTATATCACTGAGTTTGTTGTTGACAGAGTAGAATCATATAGCCAAGCAGAGAGATATTTCTTTAAGGGACCTAGAGGAAAATTTTTACATTTTCTGAAGTTGAAGGTCAAGAAGCCATTGCATGAGAAGAATATCTTGAAGATACAGTAGTATGTTGGATTGAAGAGCTAATGTTCAAGAACTCAGAAAACGACAGTGACACAGAGGCTAGACATATGCACAGTGGGAGAGTGTTTAGAGAAGTTCCTCTTCTGAACCTGTTTAAGAATAACTATGAGGATGAGGGTTTCTATAGTGGAGAAGAGGAAGATCTGACAGATGAAGAGAATTCAGAGTCTGCTAGGCCAGAGGAAGGGAAAGCTGAAGAACCTCACTGGGAAGAGTTAGAAGCTTCAGGAACTGCACAGACTGTGGAAGTAAGTACTATTACTCCTCCTGTTGATTCAGCAGCATTAAGCAATTGGAGTAATCAGAGTCACTTGAGCATTCAGAGCACTGTCACTGGTAGCCCAACACATACTCAGTTAGGAAACCTAGGAAGATCTATGGAATATGAGATGAGGTTACCCACCTTTAGAGGAGATGGATATGAAGATCCTGATCAACACTAGTTTCTATGCGAAGCCATATGGAGTAGTAAGATGACCGACGAAGCTGTCAAACGAACTCAGTTTATTAATACCCAAAGAGACTGCGCACTGAGCTGGTACATGAAGTTTGTTAAGGGAATTTCCCAGCCTAAACTGCTGAATGAGATCAAGAATGCGTTGATTCCTGAGTTCAAGAAACCCAATTCAGAGTCACAGTTCATTATATAACTGAAAGAAATCAATTAGAGAATGGTTGAACCCGTATGGGAGTTCGATCAGAGGTTTAAAACCTTGACAGGCCACTTGAGTTTCCAGATCCCAGATGAGCAGAACAAGGAATAGTTCATTGTTGCCCTCTTGCCACACATCAGAGTTCCTCTGATGCAACAGAAGATTACTTCGCAGGCTAAGGCACTAGAAATCACCATGAAATTAGAATCGACCCCAATGGGAGAATCGAGCTCAGGTATGAGTCAAATCTTGAGTCGGCTAACTAGTTTGTCTCTACAGGTTGAGGATATGAAGAAAGACAAGGGAAAAGACAAAAGAGAAGACATTTGGTGTGTTAGATGAAAATCAGAAGGCCATGACAAGGAACATTGTCCCCTATTCCATGAATACTTAGCCTCTGGAGCTCTGAGCCCCTTGAAGCAAGTTACCCTACCCTGGTGCAAGGTATGTAGAAATAGACATCACCCTGGTGAGTGTTATTACATGAAAAAATATGTTCAGAAACTCACAAATTTGTATTGCACGTTCTGTAAGTCGGTAGGGCATGATGATAGGGATTGTAGGGCTTATGACCTCATGCATGTAAGGTCAAGGGATATATACAAAATTCAAGGTAAAGTACAGCAAGAAGGAAGCATTGCGAAGTATAACTCCCCTGGGAGAGGAAACTTCAACCCTCGTGGTGGATTCCGAGGAAGAGGAAGAGGAGGAGGTATGGGTCGAGGTCAAGGACAGATAATCTATTATCACTATGCACAGCTGAGACACTTGGCAAGGGACTGTCAGAACCCTTGTACCACTTGCATTTATTGAAACTCCTTCGAGCATGTTATCGAGGAATGTCCAGCATTGCTCGCTAAACTTCAAGAGAGACGAGGACCTCAGTAGAACCCGCAAATACAAATAATTAAATCATAACCTCACGGATCATATCCCAAATTCATTGTTATCACTAGAGGAGGCGTTTTTACAGGAGAGGATATAGTAATCCAAGTAAATACTACAGAAGAATTAGGAGTCAGGAAAGCTACAGAGAAGACACGAGTGTTTTATCCAAAGAAAGAAAGACAAATCTTTGAGGAGTAAATAAAAGAATTCAGGAGATACCAAGGCTCTTCATCGAAGACACGACCATAAGTAAGAGAATGTGGGATTCCTATGGCATTTGATCAGTATACTTCACCCAGAGATCGAAAAGAGGTGAGTAAAATTGTCAGTTTCTTGTATACGTTTATAGAGTTGATTAAAGATGAGAAAGTTATACAAGAACTACAAAATTTGGTCATACAGTATGAGATAGGAAGGGTAGATCCTTTACTGAATAAAGAAGTACATCAATTATCCAAAAAGAGAAGGACAAATAAATAACTACACCTTAATGCTCAGATTGGAGAGTATGATATAGACTATGTGGTCCTTGACTTAGGGTCGGAGGTCAATGTCATGACAAAGTAGACCTGGGCACTGATGGGAAAACCTAAGTTGATATATTCCCCTATTAGGCTTAGGATGGCTAACCAGCAGGCAGTAAGCCCCTTTGGAAGATTCGAACATGTCCCTATGGACATTGATGGAGTAAGGACGTTTGTAGACTTCGAGGTGATTGAGATAGTTGATGATGGTTGTCCATACCCTGCATTATTAGGAATTGATTGGGCTTTCAATAATTCCACTGTGTTCGATTTAAATAAAAGATGAATGACATTTGAAGGAGATGGCCTTAGGGTCATTGCACCTTTATATCCTGATGAAGGTCGGCAATACACAGAGCCCATTAGAGAAGAAGACCATGCATGTGAACTAGAAAACATATACAAATTAATAGCCAGACAGTAGGATTACATTAATCCTATGATGGATGGGAACCTAAGCTGGCGAAGTGACAATGCATGTTCATCAGATTCAGAAGAAGCACTAGAGAACTGGAATAACAAAATGTATGAAGTATCTACAAGGAGATGTTCTAGATTAACCAGAGAAGTATGTTGGATCAGTACAACAGTAAGTAACTTACCCACCTTCGATGGTCTGAATCCTTTAAAAACCTTCTTATCGAACTTTGAAGAAAGTGTACCAACGCAACAACGATTTTTGGCAATGGATGAGGCCTTGAAAGACACACCAGCGAAATGGTGGGGGACACACAAAAACAAAAAAATAGACTAAGTACAATGTCTCACTTTGATGACAACACAGTTCTCAATGCAGGTAGAAGGCTGCGAAGTTAGGTACAGAGTTCGAAGTTGTCCGAAGGACCATGTGTGAAGTTGTGAGGAAACCTAGAGCAACATCCATCAATAACAATGGGTGCACAAATTCATTAACATGTTGGACACAATCCCTATCAACTGGTACCTACAAGCAGAGTTGCACCTCATCACCGCAGATTGGGAAGGTATGACTCGGAATTGTGTAACTACCTTATTATTCGAAAGTCAATATACTACAGTAGATCACGCATTACAGGTTGTAAGACAGAAAGTATTTTAGGATGCATCTAGTCTCCCTTTAGAACAAGAAGAGGACAAATGGACTACACCTCTCCAAAAACTGCAAGGTTGTTACAACATCAATGTTGATGAAGACGATGATCCTAGGAAGGTGAACATCGTAGAAACAGAAGGCCAAAGAGATATGGAAGGACCATAAGTTGAGCTACCATTTATTGGACAGTCGATCAAGATCAAGAAAGTCAATATTGGAATAGAGAAAACACCAAAACTTGCAAATGTTGGAGATTATTGGGATGTTGCCACTATTGACAAGATCACAGAATTGCTACATGAGTATTAGGACTTGTTTCCAATCAAGTTCACTGATATCAAGGGCATTAAAGGGCCTATGGGAGAGATGAGGATCCCTTTGAAACCATATGCAAGACCAGTCAAATAGAGACCCTACAGATTGAACCCTAAATATAAGGAAAAAGTGAAGATTGAGCTCGACAGAATGTTGGAAGCAGGGATTATAGAACATGTTGAAGAATAAGAATGGATTATCCCTATGGTGGTACAAGACAAGAAAATAGAAGAGATTGGGATCTGAGCAGATCTCAGGAAGTTGAACGATGCATGTTTGCATGACCCCTTCCCCACACCATTCACTGATGAAGTGTTAGATAATATAGGAGGCCATGAGGTATATTATTTTACAGATGGATTTTCAGGATACCATCAGATCCATATTTCCAAGGAAGATCGCCATAAGACCACCTTTGCCACAGAATGGGGATCCTACCAGTATACAGTGATGTCATTTGGATTGAAGAATGCCCCAACCATATTTTCTAGGGTGGTGGTCGAAGAATTCAAGGAGTTTCTACATAAGTTTCTAGAATCATACTTTGATGATTGGACTATTTTTAGTTTATTGAAAAATCATATTGAATGTTTAAGGCTAATGTTGGAAAAGTGCAGGCAATGTCAGATTGCCTTAAACCTGAAGAAGTGCATTTTATTTTCACCATTTGGAGTGTTGTTAGGTCATATTGTATGCAAGCAGGGATTGCTGGTAGATTCATCTAAAATTGCCATTATAGTTTATCTACCCCCTCCTACTTCAGTGAAACAGCTGCGCACTGCACTGGACACACTGGATATTACAGGAAGTTCATTAAAGGCTATGCCCATATTACAGCACCCATGGAGAATATTTTGAAGAAAGACTGTCAATTTCACTGAACAGAAGAATGCCAGCAGAGCTTCGACATGTCGAAACAAAAAATGGTTACTGCACCTATTCTGGTTTTCCCATATTGGAGCAAGGAATTTCACGTGCATGTCGATGCATCTTCTATTGCATTAGAAGATGTCTTAGCAAAATCGGGAACAGGAGACATCGACCACCTGTTAGCTTTTGCTAGTAGGAAACCATCCATAGCAGAGATTAATTACACCACCACTGAGAGAGAAGGGTTAGCCATGGTGTATGCACTGTAAAAGTTCCGCCACTACTTGCTGGGAGGACACTTTAAAATGTTTAATGATCACTCTGCACTGAAATACCTAGTCAACAAGCCAATGTTGGGGGGGAGAATATGCAGATGGCTTTTGTTATTTCAGGAATATGATTTAGAGATCATGGTTAAGCCAGGAAGAATGAACAAAGGTCCTGACCACTTTTCAAGGTTGGAACATGGAGAAGAGCCTACTAGTTTGGAGGATACACTGTTGGATGCACAATTGCTATTCATTAGAAATATTGATGTCCACTTTGCAGAAATAGTCTAGTTCCTGTCAAAAAGAATGGCACCTAGTGAATATACAATCACCAAGAAGAAACAACTAGTAGTGCGTGATGCAGAATTTTCACTTATAGTTGGACAGTTATACAAGATGGGACCTGATGAGATACTGAGGAGGTGTGTTATGGAAGTAGAGTGACTGTTGATCCCCATCGAAGCTCATGAAGGCATCACAGGAGGACACTACATAGGGAAAGCAACTGCGCAAAAGATTCTTAGAGCTAGCCTTTGGTGGCCTACCTTACACAGAGATGCTAAGGACTATTACAGAGCCTATGATGTATGCCAAAGAGTTGGGAAACCATCCAAAAGAGATGAAATTCCTTTAGCACCACATCTGACCCTACAGGCATTTGAGAAATGGGCCATTGACTTCGTAGGACCTATAAACCCACCAAGAAAGCGCAAAGGAGCAAGGTACATAATCACTGCGACAGAGTACTTGACCAGATGGGCCAAAGCGAGAGCAGTTAAGGACTATAGTGCAACTACAGTTGCGCACTTCATATTTGATGACATCATAACCAGGTTTGGATGCCCGAAGATCCTTATGAGCGATCAAGTCACACATTTCATCAATAAAACAATTGAATCCTTGACTAAGGAATTTGCAGTCCATATCCGAAAAGCACACCTTACCATCCACAAGGGAATGGGATAGTTCAAGCATTCAACAAGATCTTGGAGACAACGTTGACAAAGATATGTAGTGTGAACAGGGATGACTGGGATTTAAGAGTACCAACAGTATTATGGGCCTATAGAACCACTTGCAAGAAACTGACCATGCAGACCCCCTTCAAGTTGGTGTATGGTCTCGAAGTCGTTGTCCCAATGGAATATTTGGTACCAAGCTTAAGAATTGTTTCCTTTATAGATATGTATGAAATTGGCATTGTTCGAGAGAGGCTTGTGCAGTTGGTCGAGTTGGAAGAAGACAGATTCATTGCAGGATTTCACTAGCAGGTTCAGAAGGAAAGAGAGAAGGCCTACCACGACAGACACATCAAGAAGAAGGCATTTAAGCAAAGTGATCTGGTACTGGAATATGATAGTAAGTTCATGAAGCATCTTAGGAAGTTCAGAATGCATTGGCTTGGGCCATATGAGGTCGCCTATGTTACAGAAGGAGGAGTTTTGCAGTTGAAGACTTTGAATGGAGAATCAAAGGAAGGTTTGGTGAATGGGAGTTGGTTGAAATTGTATTATGACAACCAGCTACCTCGCAGCTCTTAGTAAAAGCATGAGGAAAAGGGTCTAGGTACCAGGTGCAGTTGAAACTGGGTACCAGACACAAAAAATACAGTCTGCACAAGGAAGGAAGGGAGGACTAGAGCTAGAAGCACAGGTTACCACGTGCAGTCTGAAGCCAAATCTCAATAGAAGGATCAAATATGAAGTGCCTCGGGATGAGTCACAAGTGAGTGTTGGGGGCCTGTTGGCCCTTGGGTATGGAGGTAAGTGAAGAATAAAGAAAAAAAGGCAAAATGTGAACTGCGCGGAAGACACGGTGACTGTTACTGGGTCGAAGTAAGAAAAAGAGAAGAAAATATGGAGCGAAGTAAGAGAAAGCAAGACGTTGGACGAGGAGATCGAGGATGACAGATCAGCAAGGAAGACGGATCATGGAAAACCCAGCAAGAAGAAAAAGCCACCATTGGATGCTTTGGAGCACCGCACGAGAAGGAAGGAAAGACAAGTTGGCAAAGCCCTAAAAATGCAGGTCAAGTTGACCTAGGGTTTTAGACACCTAGGGTTTTGGTATCTAGGATTTTGACACTTAGGTCTCGGCCTAAGGCTGTCGGTGAGCTATTGTAATGTATAAATAGAGGTCTAAAGGACCAAGTATGGGTTGTTGGTATTGTCGTTCTAGTTTTGTTATTGGTGTGAGTGATTATTATTGTGTGTGAGAGAAGTGCTAAGAGTAAGAGCCTTCTGGTATTGTAAGATCTTCAGCTAGGTGCAGAGATCAGTCTTGCAGCTGGGTGCGCAGGAAGGGGAGAGACAGAGAGGAGAAGAAAGAAGATCTGCTAGTGGAGAGCGCAGACAAGAACTATATGCTTCATCTTAATATATTATAAAGCACAGTTATGTGGACGTAGCCCTAGAGAGAGGGTGAACCACGTATATTTTGTGTTGTGTGTGATTGATGCTCTGTTCTTTGCCATTTGATATACTGCTATTGCATTACTGTGTTAGGTTTGATAGATAATTGTGCGGAGTATATATGAACTGGTAAGTGATATATAAATGTTGTATTGTTCTTTTATTAGATCCACTTGGTATTCCCTTTGGTTGTAGACATTCTTTGTCCTGTGACCCCCCCATAGCTACTTCGGGTGAGACTGCATCTGCTTCGCAAGTGTTTCTGAAAGGGCCAGTAGTTAGGGCTTGTTGGTGAGCTCTTGGAGTTGAATCATGGGTCATCCCCTGTGCCAACATGCCTCTAGAGCTTCATTGTAATCATTTTTCTCAGATGGATGCGCGTAGTAGCCACATCTCTTCTCAGAGATATCTACCACCATTCGAGCAAGTGTTTCAGTTCAATAGTTTTACAGTTTCACCCTATTTAATTTATTCAATAGAAGATATTGTTGATTGGATATTTGTGTTATTCTTCATATCTATGTGTTTATTGTATTCAGTCTGTTAATCAGTTTGTTCCACTCCTAAATATGGACTAGTGGTATCAGAGTGGTTTGTTCTTCATTTATTTTTCTTCATGCATGTCCCCGACAAGATCTGGGTACAAGAAGTTAGGACTCAAACCAATCGAGTTGTTGTAATATCGGTTGCGTCGATCCCAACAGCAACCCATGGGGGGGGGGGAAGAAATATGATGGAGGGGTATATCCTATTAAAATGTTGCTCGAGGAATCCCTCGCACTACAAAGGAACAAAATGATTGACAAATTTGTGCAAATCCTTCGACGACTACTCACAGGAAAAGCATCTTCATCAAGAGGCCATGCAACCCCCTTCAAGGTACAGGTAACTTTTGATATTCCATTATTTGAAGGACTGATAGATGTGGATGTTGTAGATAAATGGTTGAATCTACTTGAAGGGTATCTTTCGGTCCACAATTTTACCGATAGGGAAAAGATTACTTTTTCACTCCTCAAGGTCGCCCCCCATGTTAAGGACTGGTGAGATACTTACTCTGAGCAAAGGGCTGTAGAGGAATCTACAATATTTTTGGTGGCCCCTACATGGGATTCCTTTTGGGATGCCATTAAAGAACAGTACTACCTTTTTGGAAGCTACGAGGACCAGTACACTAGATGGACCACCCTGCGTCAAGAAAGGGACCATACAGTATGAGATTTCACCAATATTTTCCATACCCTACGCACCAAATTGGGTATCAAAGAATCTGAGTGTCATCTGGTGCTTAAATACTGTGGATGTTTACATAGATACATTCAAACAAAGATGGAGCTTCTATACATCGCCTCATTGGGCATGGCTTATAGATACCTTGTCAAGATCAAGCAGAAATTTAAGTAGAAGACGTGAGAGTTTGCATCTACAAACTCCTCACAACTGAAGTAGGGAAAAGGTGGCCCCAACCCACACAAAAAAGGACCGAGCTGAGATGGTCTCTCTTAGGACAACATGTCCAAGCTGCAACACAAGAAAGGTAATGAGAATACAAAGAAGGACACGAGAAAATGGTGTGAGTACCATAAAATACTTGGCACAAAATTGAAGAATGTTGCTCCAAGCAGTCACTCGTGGTCGAGTTGAAGGCTTCTAAGTCAGAGGTCGATTCTGATTCAGAATCAAATCCTGAAGGAGGGAAGCAGATTATCGATGTTGAACCCAGTGCCACTATCGCTACCACCAAAGTTTGGCCAAGTGAACCAGAAGAAATAGAGGAAGGGGAATGCCTCTTTCACTCACAAATGTGGGTAAAGGGGGATCTGCTTCCTTTCATTGTCAATAGCGGTAGTTAGAAGAACCTGATTTCAGCAGATATTGTCAAGTGGTTAGACCTTCCAATGACACTGCACCTGCAGCCCTACACCATTGACTAGCTTCACCAAGGAAGAGAATGTTGTTTTCCCTATGGTATCAATCCTTTCAAAGATGGCGTATTGTGTGATATTTCTCCCCTTGAATTTTGTGATGTTCTTTTAGGAAAACCATATTTGTGGAAGATTCATGTTGTGTATGAGTCTAGACCCCGCAGTATTATTATTACTTTGGGTAGACAATTATAGAGGATACCAAAGATAGCGTCGCCTACCACTATTTCTTTAATCTCTGCTAAGCAATAAAGTAAAGTAATTTCACAGACCGAGAATTTCATCTTCTTTGTGATCTATGCTCATAGTAAGCAGAAGATCGTTGCCACATCTATGGCATCTACACAAAGC
>JZKD02S1778992.1:377732-388490 GCA_000966675.3 Picea glauca | reverse complement strand
CACATCATCATATCATAGGCATTATCAAGAACAAAATGCAGAACTGATCTCAAGATTGCAAATTCCAAAGTTTCTTCATTCACATTCAAGGTTGTCATACTAGTCTATGCTTTAGGGTATTTATACAAGAGTTTTAAAACTAATAATGCTAATAAATATCCTAAATATGATGATCAGATCCATAATATATTCTATGAAGGTCGAATTCCCCCTTCAGATCCATAATATATGACCAAATCCCACGAAAATCTAAAACTGTCCATGATTTTAGGCTAAAACAAGGTATTTTCTGCTGAAGTGGCCTAGTTTGACCAGTGTTGACCAGACACCTGGAAGGCTCAGATATCAAAACTGATAGCTCATCATCCATCCTTGTACATCAAGGATCACAACCCAAGTCTCAGATTTTTCCCAGGTGTCCTGCAAGTACACAAACCTAGGAGCAATTACGGGATTTAGTCAAATCCTGTAATTTTTGATAAATTTCAATTTTAATGCCAAAAATTAGAAAACTCAATTCTTAAGATAAAGAATGATAAATATACCTTGCATAAGCTGTTTTATGGAAAATATGGAATGAAATGGAGGCAAAATGGATGGTTATAGAGGCAAAAGTGTAGTTATAGAGTAAAAAGGAAGCATAAAAATGTACTCAACACTGCCCACTATTAAGCTTATTGAATATTCTATTGTGACATATTTTCGAGAGATCCCTCTCGGGTTGGAAGGGGAAATTTTCAATCAAAATTGGTTCGAGGTTATCTCATAATTTATTTGCATGCAACCCAAGTCAAGTCCGAGTGACAAAATTTATTTCATTTAAAATGTTCTAAGGCTTGTCTCTATTATAGCCTAGAACCAACTCTTGCGATAACAGTGTGGATAAAACTGTGATCGTTCTTCAAAAACATTTTTATTGGCCAAAACATTAACAAGACATCAACAAGTATATCATATCTTGCACTGCTTATGCCATTTCCAAGCCAGCCATCAAGAAGCAAGGCTTATACACCCCTCTTCCTAATCCCGAGAAGCCTTGGGAATCTATCTCAATGGATTACATGTCTGGCCTTCCATCCACCAAGCATGGAAATGATTGTGTATTTGTGGTCATTGATCGGTTTTTGAAGATAGCCATCCTCACATCCAAGAAGAATATCACAGCGATATATACTTCCAAGTTGTTCTTCGAATGAGTGTTGTATCATTTTGGGATACCACAGACCATCATCTTCGACCAGGAAAGCAGGTTCCTCAACACATTTTGGTCGAGTCTTTAGTCACTGTTGGACACCAAGCTCACTAAATCCACTTATTTCCACCCCCAAACAGACGGTCAAACAGAGGTCGTCAATCGATGATTGTGCACATCCTGCACATGTACAACTCTAAGGATCCATGTACATGGGATGAGAGTATCTCCTATGTTCAAAATAGTTAAAAGAGCACTCTCTGTAGCTCCACCGACCATAGCCCATTTCAGGTGGGGTTGGGATTCCAACCCTTGGGACCCATTGATGTTGCACTACCTCTTGCCACCACACAGACAGACTCTTCCCATGTTCAATCCGCGACCGAAAAAACCACCAGATTCATTCAGCAAATTCAACACATCCACCAACAGGTTTAGGAGATTTTGCAAAAATCCAATGCTAAGTACAAGTAGCGCCATGATCGACACAGGGTACCGCACCAATTTCAAGTTGGCAACAAAGTCTGGTTACATTTGCAGAAGGAGCGTCTCACAGGGCCCTATCAGAAGCTTCGCCCACTTCGCTATGGGCCTTACACTATCACCAAGGCCTTGGGTAGGAATGCTTTTGTGCTCAACACTCCACCCTTCCTTGGCATGCACCCAGTGTTCAATGTGGACCTCCGTCGGTCATATTTTCCGCCATTATTGGACACCTCAGAGACCACAGAACAGTTGACACCAACAGATCTCAACCCTGACTGCATGGAACAAGCATCCATTGATTAGATAGTGGACAGACAAGTCAAGGTCACTTGCCAGCAGAGGATCCAACTTTATCGGGTTGTCAAGGCTGGGCAACTCCTACGCCAAGGCAAGTGGCTCACTTGGAGCCAAATCCAATAGAATTTTCCTCACCTGATGGAGGAACTCAAAGCAATGGAGACCATTTCTTCCTAAGGAGTGAGGATTGATCCAGGTGGATATTGGTGGCCACCCACCTATTCCAACTAGCTCCTCTTGTCTATTTTTAGTTCAGCGCGTTCTTCTGTACTTATTTGTAATTGTGGGTTCTACACTTTTGGGGTTTTTAGAAGCCCTACACATCTTCCAGGTGGATACTGGTGGCCTCTCACCTAATCAACCTGGCTTATTTTGTATGTTTTCATGTCAGCACATCTTGATGTACTTCCAGGACCGTTTTGGAGCCCTAAACAGTGTTTTTTTGGCTTGCCATAGTCTAATTGTAGACAAAGTTAGATTTTGATGGCGTAATGTGTATTTATCTAAAATACCTTTCCAATGGGCTATCATGCACCTAAAACAAAGGTCATATGCAAAAGTTACGACCCTGAGAAGTTGAGGTACCAACTTACCCATAGGGGCCCACATGAATTTTGGTGTTTCACCTCCTAGAGTTAGGTTTTTGGATGTCTAGGGTTTTGGCATTCATGAATAATATCAAAAAGGCCTCTAGAGCCTCATTGTAATCATTATGCTCAAACGGATGCGCGTAGCAGGCACATCTCTTCTCAGAGATAGCAACCACCATTCGAGCAAGTGTTTCAGTTCTGTAGTTTTACAGTTTCAGCCTATTTCATTTATTCATTAGAAGATATTGTTCACTGGATATATCTGTTATTATTCATATCCCCGTGTTTATTGTATTTAGTATGTTAATCATTTTGTTCGACTCCTAAATCCATATCAATAGTAAATGTAAGGTTGAAAGTATCTCTAACTAATCTCTGGATTTTGATTTCTGTGAACATTGTGTATAAGGGAAGAAGAATTGGGTAAGATTCCCCTCTGGTGAATTGAGGGTAGAGGAAAATTTACAATTGGTGCACATTGATGTGTTCGGACATTAGTTGGTTCCATTAATGGGAAAATATGTGTACTATGTCTCATTTATATAAAAATTCTTGAGGAATACATGGATATATTTCCTCGGGAAGAAATCTGAAGTATTTGACATGTTTAAAGAGTTTAAGGATCTTTTGGAAAATCAAATAGAGAAAAGAATTAAGGTGTTGAGGATGGATAATGGTGGAGAGTTATGTGGAAATGAATTCGAAGAATTGTGTAAGAAGTGTGGTATATCAAGGAAAAATACTACTTCATATACACCTCAACATAATGGAGTTGCAGAAGGGATAAATAGAACGTTCATGGAAAAATCAAGGTGCATGCTCACTGGTGTCGGGTTAGAACAAGAATTATGGGCAGAGGCAATGGCTACTGCATGTTACATCGTAAATTGATCACCCTCATCAGTGTTGGATGACAAGACTCCACACAAAGTATGGACTAGTAATAAACCCTCTCTGACATATCTCAGGGTATTTGGATGTGATGCATATATTCATGTTCCAAAGGAGAAAAAGGAGTAAGTTAGATAAAAAGGTTGAAAAGTGTATCTTTATAGGGTATAAAGATGGTCTGAAAGGTTATAATATTTGGAACCCATAAACTAAAAAGGTAGTGTATAATCGAGATGTGGTATTTAGATAAATCAAAGATGTTTTCAAATAGGAAGTCTTATCAAAGGAGGAAGAACTAGAGAAAATAGAGTTTGAATTGAAGGAAAATGAATCAGACTCTATAGAAGAATAGGAATGAGAAGAAGAAGATCCTCATACTCCAGTATTGAGCAGATCGGTTTTGGAAAGAAGGAAACTAGAAAGGTATATTGCACCTGATTTCCATTAAAATTTTGCTTTGTCAATTACTGATGATGATCCTAGGACTATTAGGGAGGCAGTGGATTCAAAAGATGGAAAACTCTAGAAAAAAAGGCCATGATTGAAGAAATGGAAGCCTTGGATAAGAACGAGGCTTGGTATCTAGTGGAATTGTCTACTAGAAGAAATCACATTCATAGAAAACGGGTGTTTAAGAAAAAGATGAATGTGGAAGGAAAAGTGGAGAAATACAAAGCTCAGTTAGCAACACAAGGTTATTCCCAGGTAGAGGGAATTGACTTTGGTGAAAATTTTTCTCTTGTTGCTAAGTTAAATTTTATTAGATTTATTTTATCTATTGTTGTTGCATTTGATTTTGAAGTAGAACAGATGGATGTGAAGACAACATTCCTACATGGGGATCTGGAAGAAGAAATCTACATGAAGCAACTAGAAAGATTTGTTGTGAAGGGAAAGAAAGATCTAGTATGCAGGATGAAACAGTATGTGTATGGGTTAAAGCAATCATCAAGGATGTGGTATAAAAAAATTGATATTTATGTGTTGGGACTTGGCTTTACAAGAACCAAATCATATCACTATGTGTATGTCAAATCAATTGGTGATCGTCTTATTTATTTGGTCTTGTATGTGGATGATATGTTGTTGATAGGAAACAACAAGGAGATTATCCGAGATATTAAAATTCAATTGTCCTCTAAATTTGACATGAAGGATCTTGGTGCTGCAAATTTTATTTTGGGCATGGAAATTAAAAGAGATCAGGAAAACATGAAACTATGCTTAAATCAAAGGAAGTAAATCGTGACAATATTATAGAGGTTTAATATGCAAGAATGTAAACTGGTCAAGGTTCCTATTCTTGTAGGTGTAAAGTTATATGTGAATCTGTGTCCAAAGACACATAAAGAAGAAGAGGACATGTCCTATGTTTCATAGGATAGTGCAATTGGAAATTTGATGTATGCAATGGTCTGTATTAGACTGAAAATTGCACATGTAGTGGGAGTTTTGAGCAAGTATATGTCAAAACCAGGGAAGGAGCATTAAACAACAGTGAAGAGGCTTTTCAGGTAATTGTGTGCCATTGCTAGTTATGGATTGTGCTACCAAGGAAGACTAGGATTGGACAGAGTGTTGGACATACATGGGTTTGTTTATGTAGACTAGGCTGGAGATATAATATATACAAGCAGGTATGTGTTTAACCTGTTTGGAGGAGCAATCAGTTTGATGAGCAAAAGACAAGTTGTAGTGGCACTCTCAACTACATAAGTTAAATACATGTCAGCCACTCATGCAAGAAAGGAAAAAATATGGTTACAAATATTGTGTTCAAATATTAGGTTGGTAAAACAAGTTGTAAGGAAATATTGTAATAGTCAAAGTGCAATCTTCTTGGCGAAGAACCTGGCTTATCATTTAAAGACAAAGCATATTCATGTTCGGTATCACTTTGTGAGAGACATGGTTGAATATAAGAAGGTGTTGTTGATGAAGGTGGATACTTTGTAGAATTTTGTAGATTCATGAACAAAATATGTAAGCACTGAGAATTTATCTTGGTGTAGAGGATCTATTTGCATTTCTACCCTGGATTATTGACTTTGTAATCTTGTAATCCCATGTATGCAAAGAAAACAACAAGTGGGAGAATGTTGGGTATGTGTTGTATTTCTTTGCAAGATTGGTCCCATGTACTATATATTGATATGGGAAGGGGGGGCTTGTGGTAAGGGGGTTGAAGGGAATATCCCTCCCCCCCAAAAAAATAGTAATAAATAAATAAAAATTATCGGATTTTTTTGGTCTGTTTTTTTGCAGTTTTTTGGCACATGGTTTTCGCCGATGGTTTTATAATTTCGATTAAGGGTTGTTAACTAATATGGGTCGATGTATTAGGGGTTTGTTCATGTGATCCTATATGTATATCGTATTGTAAATAATGAATATGATGATTAATAAAAGATTAGAGGTGCAGCTCTAAACAGGTTGTTGGTTTTCTCGATTTGGGTTTCCAAGGTAAAAATATATGTGTAATGTGTGTGTGTGCCATTGTGTATTTTTTGTTTTTATTAATAATATGTTTGTTGTAATTTATTGTACAAGGTTAAAATATACAAGAAAATCGAGTGAACTAGAATAATTTATGGCCTAGACAAGCTCTATAAGTTTATCCACTTCCTCTATCTAAGAAGGAGTGGAATCAAAATTTGCAATAGCTTGTTGAATCATCTAATAAGCCATCTTAGTTGCAGATAATGACATAGAAATATAGACATGCACAAGGCACTCTACCAAATTGCATAGAGAGGGTAACACCCATGGATCCTTGAAATACCTCATTTGAAATGAACTCACTTGAGTTACAGGGATTGAAGAGCTTTATTGTTGGTAGTAAACAGAAACAACATTAATATACAAAATTGGTATTGAGAAGTTAAAATTTCTCATCAGAGAAGGATACATTCCAACATGAATACTCTCAGTTATCGTCTGAGATTTTTCAATTAACAAGACCGTGGATCCTGTATTTGTTGTGGAGTCAGAGCGAGTGAATGATAATTGGTCAATTGTAATGATTTTCCCTTCATGAGGGAAGGCTAAATTGGGAAGACCGATGAAAAACTAGTCGACATTGCATATGTCCAACTCCTCCCTAACAACGGGTTCTATTCAGGTGGAGAATTGACCACTTCCACCTCTATGGAGACTCCTCCCTAACAAGAGGTTAACATAGAAGGGGAGGGAGTGAGCTTGGGAGATTACGGTTCAAGGAGGTTACCAACAAAGGCAACATTGTAGTCTAGTAGCGCTAGCATATTCGACCTTCCACAAGGGAAGGAGGTCTCACCCGAAGCACAACAGATACTTGTGTGTGGTGAAGTGAGTCAATGAGGATGCATCATCAGTTCTGACGCAACTCACTGCAAATTTATACTTGAATGTGAAAATATTATGGCATTGGAATTCTAAACCAATATATGCATCAACTAACTATGTTGCACAACATGAAGGCAAGTCCATACACGAGGAGACACTTGGAAATACATATTGAATATAAAATACAATGTACATGTGTAATTGCGCAAAGGAGAAATTATGGAGTCACACACATCATAGCCAAAAGTTTTAGGGCCCAAAATATCTCTTATATTATCATTGTCTCAGAGTTCATAATCTTGCGAGTACAAGGGTCTGATCATAGCTTATACAGTGCACTCCATACTCCATTATACAATTGTTCCCACCACCCATTACAACACCTTATCACACCATACTCAGCAATAACAATGGTGATAGCTTGGTGATAGAGAAAGAACAACAATGATTCTAGCAACAACAATCTAACAGCTTACAATAGTATGACAATATATCAAAACAACTTATCAACTAACCAACTAGGAAACCCTTTCCCATTACATATTTCCCAATTTGTATCATTTCATTGGTTGCTTCTTGATTCCATTGTTATGATTTCTTGATTATACTTCGGTAGCTTTTCCACTTTCTCTTTACCTATGCTCGAAGCTTCTGGATCTTTCTGCTTATTCCTCCATCTAGCATATGATCTGTATTCATTGTTGGCACGCTGGTAGTTAACTTTCTGCTTATTTGAGTTGTTCTCTGCCTCTTCTAGTCTTCCGCTATGATGTTGTGCTTTCCCACAAAACTTTAACCTTTCTGCAAAATCGGGTCCTCTTAAAAAACGGAGGGCCCAACAAAGAGCCAATGGATTTCCAAAAAGATAACAACATTACACATGTTGAAGCACCTTCATCAACAATATCCCTTCCAATAACATGCTTTGAATATATGACATTAATCTGAAAGGAAACATGGTATGAAATACAAGGCTTGACATTAGTAGTATTGTTGACCCATATATGTGTTAAGTCTTTAAAAAAATTCTTTCTCTTGTACATTTCGACACTTAGAAATTTTCACTTTATCGCAGTTTCATGAGTATTTTTCTTTCTTGTTATAAACCTCCGCCACTTCTAAAATGCACCATTGTGTTCCGTCATATCCATTTTGCACCGATAATTGGTCTCTTTTGTATTTCTCATGGGTTTGTTACCTCTTCATCTTCAAGTCAAAAAACTTCATTATTGCCAAAATGCACCACCATCTTTTGTGATCCTCGTTTTGTACCAACACTTAGAATATTTTTCAAATGTTTATCGCAGGTATGACTCACTCACCAAATTCAATTCATTGTCACTGTGATAGGCTTGATCGAACGATTATGTTTCTTAGCCATTTTCTCAAGTCATTCTGTCTCTCTCAATATATCAATACTTAGCTGATTTTTTATTTCACTGTGGGTTCACAGGTCATAACTCTTCAAAACTTTTTGTCCCTCACATCCAACTGATGCAGTCTCATACTTAGTCATTTCTTGAGTTTTCACCACAGGTTTGCATACCCGTGGGTTTATCTCTCATCTCTTACACACATCTGATCCTTAGTTACTCTGCAGTAATACGAATCTCATATCATCACTTTCCCCAAAGTACATTTAATGTTAATTTTATAGAAAATGACAAGTGATTAAAATATTAAAAGGTCATTATTAATGGTAGACTTCTCAAGGCAATTCTCCATCAAGTTGATTTTAATTCACATTAATCCTTCTTTCAAAAAAATAGCTTCAAGTTATGTTATGGTAAAAGGTATTTCTTTGAAATTAACGTTCTAAAGTGACAATACATTAGTCCACCAACTTCATCAAGTATGACAACGAGAAGAAGAGAATAGTTTTGTGGTGATACTCTAAACTTGTTTGGGTGGGAAGATCAAAGATTCTAGTGTTCTAGATCATATTGGTATTATTCATCACTGCCACTGTAATAAATTAATGTGAACAAAGGTTGGACATCAATGATTTACTTAGCAGGTTGTGTAGCATAAGTGTTTGACTCCAAAGAAATAGTTTCTCGGTGTATGGATAAATTTGATAAAGATCAGAGGATAATTCAACTTCAAGGAGAATCTCCCATTTCTCTTACACCACCAGTCTTTAAGAATATGTTGAAACTCCTAGAGCCAACGATTATATTCAAAGGAGATGAGGCCAGAATTTCTTGAAAGAAAGGAACATCGGACTAGAGTTTCTACATGAATACCTTGAGGACCCGACAACAATGTTGGAAGACTTATCTAATATCCATGCTAGTTTATTAAAAAAAACTTATCGAGAAATATCATGGATTTTCACCATAGTAGTGGGTTAAGAGTCTACAACCACCATTCCCTGACTCATTATGTACATTTTAAATTTTACAGTTCATGAAAAAACGATATTTGACTGGGAAAAGATCATTTTGGGAGAAATATTTTCTCAATTGTCAAATTTCAAAAAGAACAATAAATTTTATACGTCTTCATATTTAATCTTTGTTATCACCTACTACCATGTTTTCAAGGGTTTAAATTTCGGAAGATGAGTTAATTGTAAAATTGATCTAGCACAAATGTGGTATCGAGCCTTATGAAAACATAGGGATACATATCACTTTTACGAAGTTCATAATGCATTTGTTTCTTCCTTCAAGAAACTCATATTTGTCCTGAAAACGTCAAGGTTATCTTTGGAAGCAGGGACTTTGTTGGACCAAAAAGGAAGCATTAAATCCATGGAACATTATAGTGTTATCAAAGTTTATTGTTCGCGAGAAAAACCCATGTAACTCCCTTATTATGTATCTGATAAGATGCTTGTTGCGATAGTTTCCATACAATATAGGTCTTACTTCCACTTCTTTCACGAAAAAAGAAATAAGTAATTCATTCCTTTACCTTGGAGAATTAGAGAAATTCTATTGAGAAGTATTTCAAGTATTGATAAATTTGCAGTGCACTTTGACCAGCATAATTTGAATTTTGCGAATGAAATCAAGGGGTTCGACCCCAATCACTTGTTCATGGATCTTATGACAACTGTCAGTTTTAGTGTTTCACTTACTAATTCACTTTTGTTTGGAGAGGAAGAAGGCGAAAACCATGATCCTCATGCAGTATTTATTGAAAAGAAGCCAGAATATATTGAGAATGTCATAAGCACCACATACCAGCATAGACAAAGAGGAAGATTTATTAATGAAATAAATACTCATTCTCCTAATGTATGTCAGAGAAGCGGCCCACAAAAACAAAATTCTCAAGCAGCAGCACAGGAACAAAAGAAGTCTTCAGTCAATGATTCTGATGATTGAGGTGATCAAAACCCTCCCAAGGGATATTTGGAGCAACCTCATAAGCTTTTAGTCACTAAGAGAAAAATACAAATCAGTCAACAAGAAGTAGAGGAGCTCGAACCTTAAGATGAATTTGTTCTTGAAGATATGGATCTTGATGCTAATATTGAATATATAGAGTTTCATTATGAAGTTCAAAGACTTCGAGAAAGTCGAGAAGTTGCAATAGAATTGGCGACAGAGGAACCAATCTTATTTGAAAAAGAGTATTTGGTTGTACAAAATGCTCTATTTGATAGAAGTACAAAGAAATTAATCTTTGAGATAATTCATTCAAAAAATAAAAAGATTCAAGGAAAAACTATCTCAGAGTTAGATCTCAATGGGGTGCCACGTGTTGGATTACTGAGAGGGGGGGTGAATTAGTAATAATGTAATTATAATCCTTTTCTTCAAATGTTATATCAATGTAGAATTATTATCCAATAATGAGCAATAATAAATAATCAATCACACACATACATAGTACACCAGTGTTTTATGTGGAAACCCAAATCGGGAGAAAACAACGGAATGCTTTTTCGTATATGTCTTGAAGAATTACATTCATTGGAAGCACCAACTTCCTTTGTTTTCCAGCTGCAACTGGAAGGAGGCTCCA
>JZKD02S1778992.1:336013-359886 GCA_000966675.3 Picea glauca | reverse complement strand
AAAACCTAACCCTAGGAGATGAAGCACCAAAAGTCATGTGGGCCCCGTTTGGGTAAGTTAGTACATCAACTTCCTGGGGTCGTAACTTTTGCATACGATCTTCGTTTTAGGCGCATGATAGCCCGTTGGAAAGGTATCATCGAGGAGATTCATTTTGGGGGCTCAATCATGCCTTTGGAAATCATTGACAAGATTGATCCCGAAAAACCTTCATTTAGGCCCTCAAAATGGCCACGAAAGTTAAAAACTACTAAAAATAATAAATTACCAAAATTGCTAGAAAACTGTTTTGAGCCAGTTGGAAAAGGTGGGTGGCCACCAATATCCACCTAGATAAAAACTCCCTCCTTAGGAAGCAATGGTATCCATTGCGTTGAGTTCCTGGGGGAGAGGGAAAAGCGTTTGTTGAATCTGCATCTTGATGAGTTGTTTGCCTTGTTTGAGAAGTTGCGCTGCTTAGTTTGTTGAAGGTTATCACGAACATGTGGTTGGAAGGGTTGGACCTTTTTAGCCAATCTAGATACATGAGATGCCTATGTATAGAAGGAATATTTGGGCCGTGTTGCAACCTTGTCGACCTGCTTCTATTGGATAGAAGGTGCTTGGGGCGAGGCTGTAGTGGTTGCAGTGTCCTTATGTTCCCCTTTTGAATAGATTGTGAAGAAGATGAATTATGCAGTATGAGATACTACCTTGCGGCACTGTTTAGGTGGAACAATAGTTGGAATTACCTCTGGTATTCTGTAGAGATGGCCCCCCAAAGTAACAATGACACTACGGGGTCGAGACTCATAAACAGCATGGCGTCTCCACATATATGGTTGGCCCAAGAGGACATCACAGACATCCAGTGGGGAAACATCACATAATATCTCATCCTTGAAGGGTTGGATGCCATATGATAATCGACACTGTTGGCTGACACGGAGATCTCGTCCTTGGCGAAGCCACCCAATGTTGTATGGTTGTGGGTGTGGTGTTTTCGACAATCCAAATTGTTTGATGACCTCTGTTGAGATGAGGTTCTTCTGGCTTTCACTATTAACAATAAAATGCAGCAGGGTACCCTTCACCCACATCTATGAATGAAAAAGGTGCTCCCCCTCTTAAGGATCTGTTGGTTCTTCTGGTTGAATTGATGTGGTCATAACAATAGCAGTGGGGTCTACATCAATGATTTGTCCTTTACCAGTATTTTTAGAATCAGATTATGAATCAGGGTTCAACTCCTTGTCTTTGATCTCGGCGACCAATGACTATTTTGAGCGACATTCATCGGTGTTGTGCCAGGGGATTTTGTGGAAATCACACCATTTTTCGGTGTCCTTCTTTGTCTTCCTGTGACCCTTCTTTTCATGTGGCTTGGATTGGTTTTCAGGAGACTATTTGTTAGGGTCATCTTTTTCATACTTTGGTTGTTGCGGATTTGCAGACCCAAACTCTCATTTGTTCTGGTGCTTAAATTTCTGTTCAATTTTAACAGCATATAGATAAGCAGCATCGAGTGATGAGATGTCCAGAAAATCCATTTCAGTTTGGATGTATCTATGTAGAGCCCCATGGTATTTTAGAACCAAATTTCATTCGGAGTCTTTGATACCCAGCTTGGTGTGCAAAGTATGGAAGGTATTGGTGAACTTTGGAACTGCTTGGCCCCTCTCTTGTCGTAGTGTGGTCCATCTCATGTACTGGTCCTCATAGTTTCCAGCAAGGTAATAATGTTCCTTTACCGCATCCACAAAAAAATCCCAAGTGGGCTCGGCCCCATATATTCCAAACTCCTCTGTGGAACTCTACTCCCAGTAAGTTTCCCACTAATGTTTGACATGGAGGAGATATTTAAGGAGTGAGAATGTGATCTTTTCTCTGTCAGAAAAATTGTGAACAAAGAAATAACCTTCTAGCAGGTTTAACCATTTGTCTAGGGCTTCTACATCTATCTGTCCTTCAAATATAGGAATATCAAAATTAACTTGTACCTTGAAAGGCGAGGTGCCTACAAAGTGTCTGTTTGATGAAGATGTGCATGTTTCTATCAGTGGGAATTGAAGGATGTGGGAAAAATTCTCCATCATGTCGTCCCTCTATTGCGTGAGAGCTTGCTCAAGCAACAGACTGATAGGATCGTTTGCTCCGTCGTTTTTCTTTTCTTCTGCCGTTGAGGGTTTCTTGGATGTGCGAGAGAAATTTTCCTCAAGAGAGACAAGATCGAGACCCAACTTGCTATACTCGGACCTCGTCGGGGACATGCACTGAAAAACGATCAAGAGCAGCATGCTCTTATACCACTGATCCGGATTATTTTTGGCACGAAATGAGAGCGGAGATATAATAAAGAAATGCACATAGATATCACGGATATCCAATAATATAGCAGAAATATATCAGAGATGCAACCATAAACACAGATATATAGTAATACATGATTTCTATTAATGAAAGAAATGTACAGAGACTGTAAAAATACAGAGTGAAAGACTCACTAGAATGGTGGCAGCTTATCTCTGAGAAGAGATGTGACAGGTACTCACATTCGCAAGAAGATGATTACAATGAGGCTCTGAAGGAATTTTTTACAATAAACAGGAATGCCAAAAACCCTAGACATCCAAAAACCTAACCCTAGGAGATGAAGCACCAAAAGTCATGTGGGCCTGTTTGGGTAAGTTAGTACATCAACTTCCTGGGGTCGTAACTTTTGCATACGATATTTGTTTTAGGTGCATGATAGCCCGTTGGAAAGGTATCATCGAGGAGATTCATTTTGGGGGATCAATAATGCCTTTGGATATAATTGAGAATATAAATCCAGAAAAACCTTCATTTAGGCCCTCGAAATGGCCCCAGAAGTTAAAAACTGCTAAAAATAGTAAATTACTAAAATTGTCAAAAACTTGTTTTGAGCCAGTTGGAAAAGGTGGGTGGCCACCGATACCCACCTAGATCATGGTGCCAAAGGTTTTTGCAATATTTGATATTCCATAACTTGCATCAACACATCAACACGTCAAAATGAGAGCTCACACACAGGTGTTGAATAGATCAGTCAACAGACAGTTTGAAAGCTGAGCTCACAAATGTCAAATGATGATTAGTTGACAGGTGGTGGCCTGAGTTAAAGAATTTCTGATGTGTTTAATCTGAGTGCACAGGTAGAGCATTCAACCTTTGGGAAATTGACAACTTCAACAATACAAGGCATCGAGCAGCTAGTATCTAAGCTGGAGTTGTAGACATCAAAGGATTAGAGCTATGTGCGCAAGTGCCAAGAATGCGCCATTCTAAAGCCTTTAACATAGAGGAAGGTTAACTTGTTCTGTGCATCGACACAAGTTGAAAGCACGAGGGCACAAATGTCTTTATAAACTCAGAATAAACTACAAGCATAGTGTTGGGTTTCAAGGATCTCTTATTATAATCTCTGATAAACAATATAGACGTTTCTACAACTAGGGATGGCATTCTTGCAGCCACGGTTCGATATTTTCCCATTCTAACAGGTCGTCGAAATGCAGGGTCTGGAGTATGTCGATCTACCATGGAGAAAGCATTTGGTTATAATATAGAGGCAGATTATCGAGGTAAATTACTGCAAACAATGCCATTACTGGTGTGAGAGAACGGCAAGAAAAGATGGTCTTTGTGACATGTGAAGATGAGGAGAAAATTATTGAACTTCACAAACATAATAGGAAATCCATCAAGTTGGAAGCATCAACTGAGACTGTAGATGTATCTGTGTCTTCATTTGATGGGAGGAAACAGATAGTAATTGCAGGTAGGAAGTTGCCATCATCTGAAATGCACTCTGATACCAAATCAGCCAAAATAAGTTGGGTCTCTCGAAGCCAAGTAGTTGCAACTCATAGAGGAGTCATTCTAAAACTTTTGAAGGTTGATATTGGCAGTTCTGGTGCAAAGTATGATTCATGTGGGCAGCTTTTTGCATTAGCTCAGTTGAGCACAAAGGTTTATAATGAATATCAACAAATTCCTATTTTTCCAGCAGAGGGGGAACGCCTATTTTCCTGTGTGTCGAGCTCAATCGAGATATATTCATTCTATTTTAGGAGATTAGTTCCACAAATGGAGGCATCAGTCAAACATTGTTGGCAATTAAGCACAAAATCTGTAGATAAAGGTTGAGAATACAAATGGCAGTAAAGTGCAGATTTCAAGGGATATAACTGACAAACAAGTCCAAATTACCATGGACAAAATTAGTGAATAAGGATCAGATCCATATTTCAAGCACAAAAATCAGCAGGTCATCCAACATTTTTAAGCAATCAAATAGATCCAAGTGTACAAATGGCATATGATAGCTTCGATCATCTCTAATCTAAAGAGAGATGCCTATCAAACTTCAGAATTTGAGATCCTTGGCAGCTTGTTCCATAATTATTGCAACCTAATTCCATTTTTAGTATATAGAATGAATTAGACTCCTAGTAATTGAGGATAGTTGATTAGTTTTATTGATCTATATATATTCCATAATATGTAAGAGAAAGGGGGCTAGAGAGGGTGAGGCCTGAGAAGGAATTTGATGAGATAGTCATCCAGTATGTGTTATTGTAAGCTTGAGGGCATTTTATTATGTGATCGCTTATGACATTGAAGATTTATGATAATTGTTTTATCGGATTGTGATTTCCCTTGTTTTACACTGTGTTTTTCATCTTGCTTGAACGAATTGCAAACATTGAGAATCAATGGCTACCCATGGAAAATAGATTCTTGAGCGGTAAAGATTTTGCTACGACTGCCTACTATTTCTGTGTTTTGTTTCAACATCCATATAACAAAGAGAATCTTTGTTTGATGGGTATTGTACTTTTTGTTTATTCCCTATTCTTCTACCCATTTTCATATAAACTTCTTATCTGATATGAAATTTGATTGCCTTCGATCAACAGGGTGTTTACTTGACTCCATGCCCAATGGTATTTCACTGATCTTCATTTAGCTTGTTTCCCTTATTCTTTCTCTTTCAGTTTACTTGATCCACCTTCTTTCAAAACCCAAAATACATCCTTATTTATAAAAATCATTGCAATAACTTGATGATGCCCTAGCTTACCCTTTAGCAGTCAAGTGCAACTTTAGGGACTAATAGTATCAATGGGTAATTAAAAGGAAGCCTCATTATTGTCATTATACTTGGGGTTTATTAACTAGTGACTTAAAAGTACAATATGGAAAATTTTCGAAACAAGACTACTCAGGGTCGCTTGACAAGAATCAAACACTTAGGCGATGTTGAAGATTATGATTTAGAATTTCAAATATTGGCAACAAGGGTGGATAGCATAAGTGATGAACATATATTGAAAGCTTACATGGATGAATTAAAAGAAGACATTAAACATGAGCTTTACTTAAAACATCTTGAAAATGTTATGGAAGTTGTTAGGGACCTAACCTCCCTAACCCCTCACGTAGGTAGAATAATATATTTTCCATGTAATAAAGAACAATATTAATAAGGCCTAGTAATAAGGAAGAATGAGTCAAATGTAAGAAGACCTAATAAAAGATTTCTCATCTAGAAGATCTTCCTCTATATTGTTCTTTTGGTAGATAGATTTAGTATAAATAGGAGTCGAGGGCATGAGAAGTATTTGTCTTGAGAATTATTGTAATAGAACGTTGCTCTGCTAGAGGTTGCCCCCTCAAAGAGGCAAGTGAACATTGTTTCCTATCAATAAAGGTATTATTTTGGTGTTGTGGTTTCATATATTGTGTTGTTTCTCTATTATTCTCTGCAATATTTCTATTTTCGGCTATTATAATAGACTTGGTACCTTACAAGTGGTATCAGAGCACTTTCCTTGGCAAAAAATTGTGGGTTATTTTTTTTCAGGGTAGAGACGTATTCTGGTGTCTTAAAGCTACAGAGATATGTTGTTTAGCACATAAATCCATTGTCGGGGAAGCATACACGCAGGAACTACAAGTGGTACTTAAGTGCACATTATTGGCCACCCTTGCAACCCCTATTGGTACCCCTTCGAGTGGTAGCGTGATGCAGGAGCATCTCAAGCGAGCCAGCGTGGAGGCAAAAGACAGTTGGACAAGCGCCTAGCACAAATTTTGAAATTCTCTTGAAGTTAATGCGCCAATATTAAATGAGATAATTAAGAAGGAGTGCACTTGTAAAATGTAATCGGACCTTGAGCGATCCGCTCTCGTCCTTAGTAGGTAGAAGGCATTTATAGTAGTTAAATGCAGGTAGATAGAATTAAATGTTAGATTAGACAGTTTTAGAGCGCAGGAGGGAAACGGGATATAGACACCCTCATTGTGTATTGTAACATTATTATGGAGATTATGAAGAGCATAGAAGAGAAGCAGAGAGTTGTGTGAAGACACCCATGTACAGAAATTTGAATTAATAGAGAAATCTTTGATTCAAATTCATGGCGCCGTGTTTGTTCTCTGTGTATGTATATTGAATGATTATGCTCATGGTTATTTTACTCTTTCTACTGTACATTTTCTTTTATGTTATGTATGAATGATTTATTGTTGAATGTTTGAAATCTGAGAGAGAGAGTAAGGGAAATGAGTTTCAATTGTTTCTCTATCTGAGCAAGAGTTCCTGCAAGGAGTGCAGTTGAATTGTCCGCAAGGAGTGCATTGACAAAGGGTTCAGAGGTTTGTCTATGAAAGCTCGGACTATATAGCTTTTGTTCTCATTCACAAAGAAGTGCAGTCAGGCACAGGAGCCATGCAAGGAGTGCACAGGTCGAGTAAAGTCTCAGAGTTGTGGACCTGAGTCAAGTATTGAGAGACTGTTGCTACAGGTGTGCACAGATTCGAAGGATTTCAACACTTGGAAGTGCTTGAAATTTTTCCGCAAGGAGTGTGTGCAAGAGTTTTCTGGAAGGATCAGAGTTGGAGAAAGCACAGAAGGATTTGGACCTTCGAAGGAGTCGAAGGAAGGCAAGAGGCCAAGCACCTTGAAAGTTTTAAGGAAGGCATAGTTACGAGGGACCGCAGGAGGATGAGTTCCGTTGAAAGAGACACCTTGTTTAGTTTGTGCAGAGGAAGAACGAACGATCGGAATTCTCTGAGGAGAAATCATGAAGTCATGTGAGTCGTTAGATCTCATGGAGGAGCAGGGAAGTTACAATGAGTGCTTTGAAAGGTTCTAATCTCAGGAGGAGTAGAGCCATAGATCCAAGTCAGTCAGGAGCCATTGGATCACTCGTGAAATCGCCTATCAGGATTTCGTGAGTGGAAGGGCCGAAGACTTGGTATCAAAGTTCACGAAATCATGAAACGCGAGGTCGTGAAGAGTTAAAAGGACAGTGTGGGGACAGAAGAGTCAGCGAGGCAGACAGGTGGTGCACTATCGATGTAGAAGTCAACCACGTTGACCATTTTAGAGTTTCGTGAGTCGAAGGCCCGAAATCCTTTCATCATGACTCTCAAACTCGCGAAGTGCGAAGTCTCGAAATGGCGAGAAGTATAGTTGTGGGGCCAGCACCGAGAAACATGTCGGGATTTGACATTTCGGGATTTCAGGGAATATAGCATCGGAAGTTTGATATTCGGGGATCATAGTGAGCAGGCGCTCGACCACAGGATTCACGATATCGCGAAGTCCGATTCCCCGAAGCGTGAGGGAGGAATCTCACGAGGTTTCACTGTGGGTGCATATTTTCCGAAAGGGAAATAGAAGAGCGTTTTAGAGTTCTTTGGGCCAAGGAGAGAAGAACGATCTTGTGTACGTGGACTTCCTGACCCACGAGTTGAGGAGGGCGTGCGTACATCATTTTTAGTATCAGAGCCCAAAAAGGTTTTCTTTGCTTTATGTAGCAGGGAAAAGGAGAATTCACCATGCCACCGAGGAGAAGGGACAGGAAAACACCCGATCCACCAGAGGAGAGGGAAATGCCGAGAAGAAGAGGTAGGCAGATGACTGATCCAGCCATGGAAAAAGAAATGCCTGATTTACACGCTAGACTTGAGGACATGGAAACAGCACAGAGACGCACAGTCAGTGTTAGGGATCTTAGTGATTCCAAAAGTGAAATTGAAGCTGAACAAGAAGAAGAAGTTGCAGCTGAAGATGCAGCAAATGAACATTTGATTAAGGCTATTGTAAGAATGGGTGCAAGAGCGAAAATGGACATTCCATTTTATGAGGGAAATCTGGATGCAGAGGAGCTTCTAGACTAGATTAGAGCTCTAGACACATATTTCGACTAAGAAGATGTCGAAGAGGACAAGAAAATCAAACATGTTGTCACAAGATTGAAGGGACATGCAGCATTGTGGTGGGATGAACTACAAGCTGACAGATGCTGCAAAGGCAAGCAGAAGATCAAGAGATGGGACAAGATGATCACAAAGATGAAGGCAAAATTCATCCCCAGATATTATCAAATTACTCTGTTCAGGAGAATGAAAAACCTAAGACAGAAGCTGATGACAGTGAAAGAATACACTGAAGAATTCTACAGGCTAAACATCAGGGCAGGTCATCGGGAGAGCGATGATGAAAAAGTTGCTAGATATATGAATGGCATGAGATACGACATTCAGGATGAGATGAGCATGGTAACCATCCGAACGGTGGAATATGCTTATCAGATGGCTCTAAAAGCGGAAGAGAAGCTGAGCCGAAAGAAGGGTCAGAGAGGTCGAGGAAGAAGTTATCCCAGAGGCAAATTAGTTGCCCAAGATAAATACCAGAAGCCCAAGGAGGACTAGAAGAAACCTCAGACTTGAACTGAGAGAGGTGGAAGCTCACAGTGAGGGAAATATGCTGAAAAGAGAGGGCGGCATACCGAGCAAAGAGGAGATTATGCTGATAATAATACTTTTCCTCGTACTAGAGGTAGAGGAAGGGGAAGAGGTGGAGTAATAACATGCTTCACATGTGGAAAGAATGGGCACAAGTCTTACGAGTGTCCAGATAAAAAGAAAGAGAGTGGAGAGATTCATATCGCTGAAGCACTAAGACGAGATGTTGAAACAGAAGATGTTGAAGGTGGAAGATCATTGATGATGCGAAAATCTCTTTTGACACCAGAGAAAGAGGTAGAGAGTTCAGTCCAAAGAACCAGACTTTTTCGAACTGCTTGCAAGACCAAGGACAGGGTATGCAAGGTCATTGTGGATAGTGGTAGCATGGATAATCTTGTTTCTACAGAGATGGTAGAAAAGCTAGAGCTGGAGACGATTGATCATCCAAGCCCATATAGAGTTTCATGGCTACAAAAAGGACATCAGGTAACTGTCACTAAACAATGTTTAGTTGAATTTAAGATAGGAGGATATAATGATAAGATATTATGTGATGTTATTCCCATGGATGTTTGTCATCTATTGTTGGGTAGAACGTGGCAATATGACAGGAATGTTATTCGTGATGGGAGAATGAACACATACGCCCTAGAGAAGAATGGGAGGACTCACATGTTGCTTTCAATCAAGGATAAGGAGGTGAAACTGGAAGTAAGCAACACTGTACTTCTCATGAGTGGGAAGGAACTTCTTATAGAGGTCAAGAAGAAGGAATAACCACAATTTATTGTGGTCAGGAAACCAAAGATTGTTTTGACCAGCACAAGGGTAGATGATTTACCAGAAGAGGTTCAGGAACTGCTGGAAGAGTTCGCTGACATAGTAGTGGACGAACTACCTCATTCGTTGCCACCAATCAGAAGTGTGAGTCATCAAATTGATCTCATACCAGGAGCCAGTTTGCCAAACAAATCCGCATACAGATTGACGCCGCAGGAGAATGAAGAGGTCAAAAGACAAGTCCAGGATTTGTTGGACAAAGGATTGGTCGGGGAAAGCTTGAATCTGTGTGTTCTTCCAACAGTACTCAGTCCAAAGAAAGATGGAGGCTGGAGGATGTGTACTAAATCAAGGACAATCAACAAGATAACCATCAGGTATAGATATCCATTGCCAAGGATGGATGATCTGATGGATTGCTTGAGTGGGGCAAAATTATTTTCAAAGATTGATTTGAAAAGCGGTTATCATCAAATCTGCATGAGAGAAGGTGATGAGTGGAAGACAACATTCAAAACAAACGAAGGGTTGTATGAATGGCTTGTTATGCCATTTGGCTTAACAAATGTGCCAAGTACCTTCATGAGGTTGATGAATGAAGTCCTGAGGGAGTTCATCGGAAAATTTGTTATCGTATATCTGGATGACATACTGGTTTTCAGTAAAATAGTGGCAGAGCATCTGAAGCATTTGGCTATAGTGATGCAGAGGTTACAGCAGGAGAAGTTGTTGATAAACATGAAGAAATCCTCATTCATGAAGACAGAGCTCATTTACTTGGGATTTGTTATTTCTGCAAATAGGTTGAGGATGGATCCAGATAAGGTGGAGGTAATTAAGAATTGGCCATCACCGAAGAATATCTTTGAGGTGAGAAGTTTTCATGGATTGGCTAGTTTCTACCAAAAAATCATCGGGAATTTCAGTGGGATTAGTGCATTGATGATGGACACAGTGAAGAAGAGACATAAGTCTTTTCACTGGACATAATAAGCTAAAAAGAGTTTTAATCTGTTGAAGAGGAAAATCACAGAACAACCAGTTCTGGTGTTGCCGGATTTTCAAAAGACATTTCAAGTGAAATGCGATGCAAGCAGATTTGCAATAGGGGTAGTCTTGAGTCAAGAAGAAAGGCCAATAACATACTTCAGCGAGAAGCTGAATGAAGCGAAAGTGAAGTACTCCACATATGACAAGGAGTTCTATGCTATCATACAGGCATTGAAAAAATGGAGACATTACTTAATCCCGAAGGAGTTTGTCTTATACAGTGACAATCATGCACTACAATTTGTGACTCAATAGAAGAAGTTGAATCAGAGACATGTTAAATGGGTTGAATATATGCAGAACTTTACTTTTGTGATTAAACATATTTCTGGTACTGCTAACAAAGTTGTTGATGCTTTGAGCAGGAAGTGTTTGCTATTGCAGGAGTTCAAAGTCAAAACGTTGGGTTTTGATGACCTCGGGGACATGTACGCAGATGATACAGATTTTAAGGGGTGTATGAAGTAGCTGAGAATCCAATTCTCAGAGATAGAAGTCAATGGGCAGAATATATGATCCAGGAAGGGTTACTGTTTAAAGGTAATCAGCTGTGTATTCCGAAATGCTCCATGAGGGAGAATTTGTTGAAAGAGAAACACAGTGGAGGATTGGTCGGGCACTTTGGTCACAAGAATACGTTCGCAAAGTTGAATGAGTCATATTTTTGGCCGGGAATGCGAGCAGACATCAAGATATTCGTGGACAGATGCATAATTTGCCAGCATTCGAAGGGAAGGAAACAGAATGCAGGGTTTTATCAACCATTTCCCATACATGAGAAGTCATGGGATGCAATTAGCATGGATTTCATATTGGGGTTGCCAAGAACACAAAGAGGTTTTGACTCAATATTTGTGGTGGTGGATAGATTTTCCAAGATGGAACACTTCATTCCATGTCAGAAGACCAGTGATGCAACTCACATTGTGAATCTGTTTTTCAAAGAAGTCATTCGACTTCACGGCTTACCAAGGAGTATAGTTTTGGATCGAGACACCAAGTTCATAGGGCACTTTTGGAGGACCTTATGGAAGAAGCTGGGAACTAACTTGTCATTTAGTTCGGCTTATCATCCCTAGATGGATGGACAAACGGAAGTGGTAAACAAAAGTCTGGGAGACTTGCTGAGAAGCCTGGTGATAGAACACCACAGCCAGTGGGACAACATATTACCACAGGCGGAATTTGCTTATAACGACTCAGTTAACAGAAGCACGGGGCAGAGTCCATTTCAGATTGTCTATGGCATACATTCGAGAGAGATTTATGAGCTAAGGGATTCATAACAGATGGCGACTAGGAGCACTAGTGCATAAGATTTCGCAGAAGCGATGAAAGAACTTCACAGCCAGGTGAAGGAGCAATTGCAGAATTTGAGCCACGAGTATAAGCGCAGAGCAGATCAACACAGGAGACAACTTCAATTTGAGGTTGGTGATTTGATTCTGGCACATTTGAGAAAATAAAGGTTCCCGAGAGGAACATATAATAAGTTGAAGATGAAGAAAATCGAACCATGTAAGGTCTTAAAGAAATTTGGGGTGAATGATTACGAGGTTAAAGGACTTCCTGACCCGCGGGTTGAGGAGGGTGTGCGTACATCATAGCGGATCAGACAACACCTGTATACAAATCAGCCTAGATATCCTGAAGCCCTCCATAGATAAACCAATCAGTCATCAGACTACTATAGTGCCACTGAGAACAACACTCGGGAATATAGTCTCAAGTACCTGGGTAGTCGAGTAGTACGGCTAAGGGCATGGTCTAGCTTCTTTAGTTGGTGCCCTGAGATATAGGGTCAAGTACTATTGTTGGACCCCAAATGTATATGAGAGAGCTATAGCACAAGGAAAACCCTTATCTGTAGAAACCCTAAAAACCATAACCCTTGGGACGGAAACATAGTAGAAATAGAATAGACAAGATCTATTGTCATGCAACCTTGCCTCCTGCATTCGGGTTGCAAAATTCCTACACATTTCTTCCTGTTAATAATTTAGCCATTTCATCATTACAGTATTATTCAGATCAGAGTATAACTTTGCAGGAGTAAAAAAAAAAAAATCGGATCCTTCTTGCACCATTATTTGAGACCTATCCCATTGGATTCCTCTCTTCACCCTAATCACAGTCATACCTATCATTTTTCAACATTTTTTTTTTTCGTGTACCCGACCCCTTCCCGAAATCCCTATTTGGAATCTATCCCATTGACTTCCTCTCTTTACATTGATTGTAGTGGTACCATTCACCAATAACCCCTTTTTGTGTGGTCCCACTTTCCCCCTGTCTCATCCCCGTGGCCCACACTTGCAGCCAATATTGGGAACAACATCTCACTACCTTGGACAAATCTAATGAGCAAACCCATATTGATATTTCTTTCATTACTTCCAGTATTGGTAACCTCAACTCCAGACTTGACCCGCTCGAATCACTTCCCACATCCATCACTCAATTGATCACCATGTGTTAGCAATTCCAGGATGTAGTAAACAATTTGATCGCCTTGTTTAAGACCACCCCATATCCCTTCTCTTCTTCCATGCCATATAACCATAAATGTCGTGAATCCTCCCATTCCACCTCTTTTCCTTCCAACCACTTTCAGCGGGACTTGTGTCCCCCTCGTGTAGAGGTGAAAAATTTGATGGCTCGGATCCCACAAGTTGGGTCACTCAAATGGAACACTATTTCTCTTTGTGTGACATTACTGATGAGTTGGCCAAACTCGAGTATGGTGTTCTCCATCTAGATCTGGAACGTTGACAATGGTGGCACTGGGGAAAAAATGCCCACCAAGGGTATGTGGCTTGGACACTATTTGTTGCATAGCTTTATGAACGCTTTGACACTGACACACACCATTTAGGTCATTTGACAAAGTTGAAACAATCGAGCACAATGGAAGAATTTATAGCATCTTTTGAGCGCTTGGCTTTCCACACGGAGTTAATGTTTGATGTGTTTTTACGGAAATGCTTTATCGGTGGCCTCAAGGATGAGATTTGTGCCCATGTCATCATGGCTCGCCCTTAGAGTTGGGTGGAAGCTACCAAAATATCTAAGGAAGCACAATAGCTTGTCTCTTCTCAAACCATAAAACCATCCTTTTTTCCCCACCCTAAACCCACCACTCCAGCCCCTATTTCCACTCCAAAGATCCAGAAATTGACGAGGGAAGAAATGGTTGAACGCCAACTCAAGGGACTTTGTTATAATTATGATAACAAATACGTTATGGGGCACAAGTGTAAGAAACAAAATATTTTTATGGCCATCTCTGAGTATGTTTCAGAGGAAGCGGTCGAGGCCCCCCTGTGGTCGAGTACCCAAAGCTAGCTTATATTACTCCGCCCTCAGACCCCCCAGAAGTTGAACTAGTCATTTCATTGAATTCTTTCACTGGCTTCTCTGCTCCCCAAACCCTCAAGCTAATTGGTTACATTAAGCATCGAAAGGTCATCATCCTCATTGATAATGGCATCACCCATAATTTTATTCATCGTTGCATTACCCAAGAAACTAATTCCTATATCTGTGCAGTCAACAACTTTCAAATCATGATTGCCAATGGAGGTTTCATGAAATGTGGGGGGCATTGTGAAAATGCTTGTCTCCAAATTGGTCAATACCACATGAAATCTCATATGTTTGCTATCGACATGGGTGGTTGTGACATTGTGTTGGGTGCATAATGGTTACGTACTCTTGGTCCCATCCTCGTGGATTTTAAGGAATTAACCATGCAATTCAACCAGAAGGGCCAACAATATAAATTCCAAGGCATCACCACCTGCTCCCCTGAAATCATCAGTTCCCATCACATGGAAAATCTCCTCAAGAAAGGTCATTCATTCATTATTGCACAACTCCATTCCATTCATGGCACTGAGACACCCTATGTGCATCCTGACCTCCAAGCCATCATCTCCAAACATCAAGATGTTTTTTCCACTCCTGAAGGACTTCCCCCTTCCCATGGTGTTCATGATCATTCCATTCCCCTAGTACCCGACAATATTCCTCCCAATGTTTTCCCTTATCGTCATTCCTTTGCATAGACAAATGAAGTTGATAAAATTGTTCAAGAATTGCTCGTCGTGGGTGTTATCCATCCTAGTACTAGCGCCTACTCCTCTCATGTGGTCATGGTACTTAAGAAAGAAGGATTTTGGCGCCTATGTCATGATTTTCGGGCCCTCAAAAAATTCACCATCAAAGATAAATTTCCCATCCCTGTCATTGATGACCTCTTGGATGAATTAAGTAGTGCCTAATTCTTTACTAAACTTGATCTTCGTTATGGCTACCACCAAATATGATTGAAACAGGTAGACATTCCTAAGACTGATTTTTGAACTCGTGAGGGCCACTATGAGTTCTTTTTCATGCCCTTTGGATTGCGTAATGCTCCCTCCACTTTCCAAAGCCTCATGAATCATGTCTTTCATCCTTTTCTCTGTTATTTTTTCTTAGTTTTATTTGTTGATATTATCATCAATAGTAAAACATGGACAACACATCTTGCCCACGTGGATCAAGTTCTTCATCTACTCTCTCGGCACCAACTTTTCCTCAAACAATCTAAATGTGCTTTTGGAGCCTCGGAAGTGGAGTACGTGGGTCATATTGTTGGCAAGAATGGTGCCAGGGTGGATCCTAAGAAAATTGAAACTATGAAGGATTGGCCTCATCCCAAGAATCTCAAAAGCTTGTGTGGGTTTCTTGGTTTAACATGCTATTATTTCAAGTTTGTTAAGAATTATGGAAAAATTGTGGCGCCTCTCACCGCTCTCCTTAAAAAGAATGCTTTCATTTGGAATCCAACAGCTGATCACTCCTTCCAAACCTTGAAAGAGGCTATGTGCACTATTCTTGTCCTGGCCCTTCCTAACTTTAGAAAGACCTTTGTCCTGGAATGTGATGCTTTAGGGAAAGGAATTGGCATCGTCCTTATGCAAGATGGTCGGCCTTTGGCCTTCACTAGAAAACAATTGTTAGAGCACCATTTGGGCCAATCAATCTATGAAAAGGAAATGATGGTCATTCTAGATGTTGTGGATCTCTACCGTCCTTATCTTTTGGGGAAACGGTTCCAAATTAAGATAGATCATCAAAGCCTCGAGTATTTTCTAGAGCAACAAATTTCATCCTCGGAGCAACAAAAATGGGTGACCAAGCTATTTGCATATGATTATGAGATCATTTACAAGAAAGGTAAAGACAATGTGGTTGCAGATGCTCTTTTGAGGAAATATGAAGGTGAAGGGTCTCTCTTTTCTCGATCCTTAATTGTACAATATTGGCTCCAAGTTGTTCGCCAGGAATGGCTGCAGATCCCAAACTATTGCGTCTGATCCAACAACTACAAGACAATTCTCCAGTTTCTCCATAGTACTATTGGAACAATGAAGAGCTTCACTACAAAGGTCGTATGTATTTAAGAAAATAGTCGCAACTTAAATCCATGGTGCTTTCCGAGCTTCATGCTACACCCATAGCTGGGCATATTGGGTTTACCAAAACCTATGACAAGGTGAAACATTCTTTTTTTGGGGATGGTATGAAGTAGACCATCCACACCTTTATGGGGGAATGTGATCTCTATCAACATAAGAAGGGAGAAACAGTCAAAGCCCTGGGAACACTACAAACACTTCCAATTCCACCCACTATTTGGAGGGATATTTCTATGGATTTCATTGTTGGCTTACCTAAATCGGGCAATAAATCCATCATCATGGTGGTCGTTGATCGTCTTTAAAAATATGCTCATTTATGTTCTCTTCAACACCCATTCACTGCATCCACAATGGCTCAAATTTTCATGGATCATATCTTCAAGCTTAATGGCATGCCTCATTCCATTGTCTCTGATTGAAATCCCACTTTCACCAGCAAATTTTGGCAAGAATTATTCAGGCTATAGGGCACCCAATTGCATCACAACATAGCCTATCATCCCTAAACTAATGGTCAAACTGAAGTTGTCATCAAGTGTTTGGAAACATATTTGAGGTGTTTTGCATCTGGGAGGCAAAATCAGTGGGCTCAATGGCTACCCCTAGCTTAATGGTGGTACAGCACTTCTTACCATACAAATACTTGCATGACTCCTTTTGAAACAATATATGGAAAAAAGATGCCTTCAGCTCTCTCATACATGCTAGGTCTCTCGAAGGTCCAGGCAGTTGACCAAAATCTTACAGTTCAAGAGGCTATTCTTCATACCCTCGAAGAGAATTTGGTCATGGCTCAAAATTGCATGAAGCAACAAGCAGACCAAGGTCACTCATACTGTCAATTTGTTGAAGGGGACCATGTGTTTCTTTGAATACAACCTTATAACCAGACTTCACTCAAGGATGACCATTGTCAGAAACTGGCGCCCAAATTTTATGTTCCTTATACAGTTCTTGAGAGCGTGGGATAGGTGTCCTATCAGTTGTTTTTTCCCACTCATTCTAAGATCCATCCTATTTTCCATGTCTCCTGCTTAAAGAAGGTTATTATAACTAAGTGCCAAACTCAAACTAGTCTTCCTGAGTGGGATGAAGAAGGCTCCATATAGTTGCAACCACAAGCAGTCTTGGACCAGTGTGAGCGTCGTCTCCCTCAGTGCACCATCAAGGAAGTGTTAGTACAGCAGAAATATATAATTCTAGCAGATGCCACTTGGGATCCAACTACCATTATGCAACAATTTCCTCATCTCAAGCCTTGAGGACAAGATTGTTTTTTAAGGGCGAGGGTATGTTAGGGACCTAACTCCATAACCCCTCACGTAGATAGAATAATATATTTTCCATGAAATAAAGGCCAATATTAATAATTCCTAGTAATAAGGAAGAATGAGTCAAATGTAAGAAGACCTGATAGAAGCTTTCGCTTCTAGAATATCTTCCTCTAGATTGTTCTTTTGGTAGATGGATTTAGTATAAATAAGAGTCGAGGGCATGAGAAGTCTTTGTCTTGAGAATTATTGTAATAGAGCACTACTTTGTTGGATGTTGCCCCCTCGACGAGGCAAGTGAACATTGTTTCATGTCAATAAAGGTATTATTTTGGTGTGGTGGTTTCATATATTGTGTTGTCCCTCTGTTATTCTCTGCAATATTTTTGTTTTCGACTATTATAATAGATTTGGTACCTTACAGAAGCCATAGAATTTTCTCATCATATTCAATCCAAGAATAGGGTTACACACAAGTATACTATTGGAACATATGCATGAAGCAGAGATCGATTTGTGCCTCATAGGGAAACCTTGCCTCAACATACTCAAATATCACGTAAGGAAATGGATGAAACAAGAGCAAAAGGACTGTGCCTTGGTTGTAATAGAAATTGGTAAAAAGGGCATAAATGTCAAGAAACAAATATGTTCACTTTGGAAAATAATGAGTAGGAGGAAATAGAGGCATCTACACAAATGGTGAGGAAGAACTTGTGAATTTAAAAGAGCGAGAAAAAGATGTATAAATTTTGCACAACATGGATCCGGTTAGTTGTGAAATATCTATTCATGCATTGGTGGGTTTTTCAACACCTCGAACTATTAATATTGTAGGACACATTAAGAATAAAAATTTGATAGTGCTTATTGATTTAGGTAGTATCCATAACTTCATTAAAAAAATATCAGTAGACCACCTCAATTAATTTTTTATGGGGATTTAGTGGTTGAGAACATTGGGTACAATTTATGCAAACTATAATGAATTATTCATGAGATTTGAATTGCAAGGAATTCAATATGAACTCAAAGGGTTAAAATCTACACCCTCTCGAGTCATCAGTTCTCATAGAATGGAAAAAATCCTAAAAATGGGTAATAGTGAAGTTACGGTTAGACTTTATTGTATGGAAGTAAAGCAGGAAGATGAAAATAATCTAAATGAATTAGAATGCACCTTGGAAAAGAACCATAGGGACTTCCAAGAAATTCCTAAAGAGATACCTCCATCTAGATATCATGAACATCACATTGAACTAATACCTAGAAATACTCCTCCTAATAAAAGGCCTTATATATATCCACATCAAAAAAAAGGGAAGATTGAGAAAATGGTACAAGACATGTTGGATGCAGGTATTATTCAATCAAGTAGGAGTCCCTTTTCAGTTCTAGCAGTGATGGTGAGACGAAAAGATAATGCTTGGAGGATGAGTTTTGATTATAGATATCTAAAAAAAATCACCATCGAAGATAAATTCCATATTCCAAATATTGATGATATATTAGATGAGCTTCATGGAGTGGCTTATTTCACAAAGTTAGATCTCAAATCATGATACCACCAAATTGGGTTAAGAGAAGAAAAAAATCCCAAAAAAACTTTAAAAACACACGAAGGACATTATGAGATCTTGGTCATGCCTTTTGGGTTGACTAATGCTCCTTCTAATTTTCAAAGCCTTATGAAAAAACAATTCTACCCCATCTTAGAAAATTTGTGTTGGTTTTCTTTAATGATATGCTTATCTATATAAAATCATGGAAGAACATGTTAAACATGTGCATAAATTCCTACAAATTCTTTTGAATAATAAATTATAGGTAAAAAAGTCCAAATGTGTCTTTGGGAAACAAGAAGAAGAGTATCCCTAGGCCACCATAAGGATGGAGTTTTAAGTACACTAGCCAACAGGTTTGAAGACCTCTCCTGGGAAGATCCAATTTCTTTTACTTAAGTGACAACATCCTCAGTTAAAACCCCCATATTGACATTCCCTCCCAAGTTTCCCATTCATTTTTAAGCTCAAGTGATCCCAACCCTATCAGTTAATGTAGATATTATTTTGGATAGATAGGAAGAAATAGATCATATCCTAGACAAATTGCAATTCCCATCAAGTATCTTAACTCCGAAAAAAGCGCATTGGAAATTAGAAGAAGAATATAAAGAAGAGGATAAAGAAGAAGAGAGACATCCAAAGAGGGAAGTTCGGAAGCCATCTAAAGAAAAAAAGGAAGAAACAACAAATAAAGAAAAAATCATGGGTATCTATACAACCATAGAAAAATCATTGGGGGATATAACTTGAAGTGAAAATAATCTTGGAGTTAGTGTTCCATCGTAAGGTGGAAGTCACAAACCCCCCATTGTTAAATAATGAATATAATCTACTTGAATTATAAAGGTTTGGATAGATAGTTAAAAGAATAAGACATGAGAGATATAATAAATCAGGAAAACCAATTATCCTCCTCTAGGAAACTAGTTAGTGGAATTGGAAATGTTGTGAATAGGTAAAATGCATTGGAAAATAAGTGAAGGAACAATGATAAGTTCCAAAGGGACTTCGGGAGGCATTGAGAAGACTCATCTATCCACTTGGAATTTTCACTCCAAACCCAGCATTGGGACTTAATATGTATCACACATTAACAATTAGGTAAGTGTTACAATAATTTTAATGTCTACATGCCTAAAGCTTAAGAATATTGTTGGCTTTATCTTCAAGCTTTGAAAGATTACGAATTCTCTCAAAATAACATCATAGTTAGGGATTTCAATGTTTGAACAACAAAGAAAAAAAAGGTGGAATCATACTTAGAGAACTTTTTAGATAAAAAAAATGGAAACCTCGTGATGGATTAGGATTTAGTGGATGTTAAACCAGTGAAAGGAAAACATGTCTAGACCAATAGAAGTATTCGACCATGCCATATTGTTGCAACGCTGAAAAAATTTATTATTCATAACAATCTTTTGTTGAATGAAAATACTATCTTCCAAGATCATCCCATTAACCATATCCAATCATGAACCAAATGCTTTACAAGTCTTTGAGACCCCAAATTTTGGGCCTCTCCCCTTCAGATTCAATCCATTATGGCTCTAGGATCCCAGGGTCTTGGAAATAATATTACAAGAATGGAGAAAATGCATAGTTGGGTATCATGTTTATATTTGGGGACATAAAATCAAATCTATGAAATTGGCCCTAGGGGAATGGGTGAATCTCTCATAAATCTCCCTTGATAAAGGAAAATACCAAATCAAATCACAACTGGAATCTCTTCAGGGGAGAATGGAGGTGGGGAACATCACTAGCCAACATCATAAATAAGAAAGTATCTAATGACACAAACTTCACAAATATTTTAGAACTGGGGAAGAAACGTGGCTCCTCAAATCACGAAGATTGTGGTTGAAATCTAGGGATAGGAATACCTCCTTTTTCACAAGCAAGCCAAATCCAAGGAGCAAAAAAGCAATGCCAAGGAATTTTATTTGGAAAATGGTTCAAAGTTGAGTGATTTCCTAGCAATCAAAGAGGCAACTAGAAAACATTTTGAGTCTATGTACTGTGAATATGAGTGGGCCAATAATGATCCAAGTGGATATCGGTGGCCACCCACCTTTTCCAAATGACTCAAAACAGTTTTCTGGCAATTTTGGCAATTTACTATTTTTAGCAGATTTTAACTTCCGGGGCCATTTTGAGGGCCCAAATGAAGGTTTTTTGAGATAAAGGTTCTCAATGATAGCCAAAGGCATCATTAAGCCCCTAAAATGAATCTCCTCAATGATATCTTTCCAACGAGCTATCACACGCCTAAAACAGAGATCGTATGCAAAAGTTACGACCTCGGGAAGTTGATGTACTCACTTACCCAAACGGGGCCCGCATGACTTTTGGTGCTTCATCTCCTAGGGTTAGGTTTTTGGATGTATAGGGTTTTTGGCATTCCTGCTTATTGTAAAAGGGCCTTCAGAGGCTCATTGTAATCATCTTCTTGCGAATGCAAGTAGCCATCACATCTCTTCTCAGAGATAAGCTACCACCATTCTAGCAAGTCTTTCACTCTGTATTTTTACAGTCTCTGTACATTTCTTTCAATAATAGAAATCGTGTATTACTGTATATATATGTTTATGGTTGCATATCTGATACATTTCTACTATATTATTGAATATTTGCGATATCTCTGTGCATTTCCTTATTATATCTCTGATCTCATTTCATGCCGAAAATAATCTGGATCAGTGGTATCAGAGCAAACTGCTCTTGATTGTTTTTTTTAGTGCATGTTCCCAATGAGGTCTGAGTATAGAAATTTGGGTCTCAAGCTTGTCTCTCTTGAAGACAATCGCTCTCTCACACCCAAGAAACCCTCAATGGCGGAAGAAAAGAAAAACAATGGAGCAGACGATCCTATCAATCTGTTGCTTGAGCAAGCTCTCACACGACAGAGGGACGAAATGATGGAGAATTTTCCCCACATCCTTCAACGCCTGCCGATAGCAATAGGCGCATCTTCATCAAGCAGCCACTTTGGAGGCACCTCTCCCTTCAAGGTACAAGTTAATTTTGATATTCTTGTATTTGAAGGACAGATATATGCAGAAGCCCTAGAAAAATGGTTAACTCTGCTAGAAGGTTATTTCTCTGTTCACAATTTTTCGGACAAAGAAAAGATCACCTTCGCACTCCTTAAATCTCTCCCTCATGTCAAACATTGGTGGGAAACTTGTTGGGAGAAAATTTCCACAGAGGAGTCTGGAATATATGGGGTTGAGCCCACTTGGGACTTTTTTGTGGATGTGGTAAAAGAACAGTATTACCCTATTGGCAACTATGAGGACTAGTACATGATATGGACCACACTGCGGCAAGAGAGGGGCCAAGTAGTTCTGGAGTTCACCAATACCTTCCATACCTTGCACACCAAGCTGGGTATCAAAGAATCCGAGCGAAATTTGGTTCTGAAATACCGTGGGGCTCTACACAGATACATCCAGACTGAAATGGATTTTCTGGACATCTCATCACTCAATGTTGCTTATCGATATGCTGTTAAAATTGAGCAGAAATTTAAGCACCAGAAGAAACGGGAATTTGGGTTTGCAAATCCGCAACAACCAAAGTATGACAAAGACGGCCCTAACAAACAGTCTCTTGGAAACCAGTCCAAGACACAGGAAAAGAAGGGTCACGGGAAGACAAAGAAGGACACTGGAAAATGGTGTGATTTCCACAGAAGCCCCTGGCACAACACCGATGAATGTCGCTCAAAACAGTCATTGGTGGCCAAGATCAAAGACAAGGAGCCAAACCCTGATTCAAAATATGATTCTGAAAATACTGGTAAAGGACAGATCATTGGCGTGAACCCCACTGCTATTGTCGTGACCGCAGCAATTCACCCAAAAGAACCAACAGATCCTAAAGAGGAGGAGCGCCTTCTTCATTCACAGATGTGGGTGAAGGGGACCCCACTGCATTTTATTGTTGATAGCGCAAGCTAGAAAAACCTCATCTCAGCAGAGGTCATGAAATAGTTGGGATTGTCGACAACACCACACCCGCAGCCATACAACATCGGGTGGCTTCGGCAAGGACGAGATCTCTGTGTCAGCCAACAATGTCGATTTTTATACGGCATCCAACCCTTCAAGGATGAGGTATTATGTGATGTTGCCCCACTGGATGTCTGTGATGTTCTATTGGGCCAACCATATATGTGGATACGCCATGTTGTTTTTGAGTCTCGACCCCGTAGTGTCATTGCTACTTTGGGGGGCCATCTCTACAAAATACCAGAGGTAGTTCTGACTACTGTTCCACCTAAAAAGTACCGCAAGGTAGTATCTCATACTACAAAATTCAGCTTCTTCACAATCTGTTCAAAAGGAGAACGAAAGGACACTGCAACCACTACAGCCTTGCCCCAAGCACCTTGTATCCAACAGAAGCAGGTTGACAAGGCTACAACAAAGTGCAAATATTCCTTATGCACATCATCCTCTCATGTATCTCGACTTGTTGAACAGCCTCAACCTCAACAGGTTCGTAACATATTTCCACAAACTGAGTAGCGCGACGTCTCCAGCAAGACAAGCAGCTCACCAAGATGAAGATTCAACAAATGCTTTTCCCTCTCCCCCAGGAACTCAACGCAATGGAGACCATTTCTTCCTAAGGAGGGAGGATTGATCCAGGTGGATATCGGTGGCCGCCCGTCTTTTCCAAATGACTCAAAACAGTTTTCTGGCAATTTTGGCAATTTACTATTTTTAGCAGGTTTTAACTTATGGGGCCATTTTGAGGGCCCAAATGAAGGTTTTTTGAGATCTATGTTCTCAATGATAGACAAAGGCATCATTGATCCCCCAAAATGAATCTCCTCGACGATACCTTTCCAACGAGCTATCACATGCCTAAAATAGAGATCGTATGCAAAAGTTACGACCCCGGGAAGTTGATGTACTCACTTACCCAAACGGGGCCCACATGACTTTTGGCGCTTCATCTCCTAGGGTTAG
>JZKD02S1778992.1:309034-328083 GCA_000966675.3 Picea glauca | reverse complement strand
CCTGATTCAGAGGTCCTTGCTTTCAGCAGTGTTTATACTCCATGAAGACTTTACACCCTAGAAGTATGTACACTCTTCCATGCGGAGGAGTGTAGAGGTGGGGTACCCCCTCTGCGGAGTCCAGGGGCAAGTAGGCCCCTGGTGGGGGTTCGGGGGCGAAGCCCCTAAAGGAAAAATTGCCTTGTAAATTTATATTGTAATTTCATTGTAAATCTGGACCATTCATTATAAGGTCGCAGATCTAACGGTAGAAATTATGTTAGGGTTTTTTTCCCTAGAAGGCAACCCTCTATTATGAGGGAAATGTATTGCGGCTATGCATTATGGCGAGTATTGTATTCTAAGAGAGGATACTGTGAGAGAAAGAAGAGGAAGTTACAGTGGGTTTTGTTGTAGGTTGTATCCCTTCATTTGTTGGATAATAATAAAGGAAGGACCTAGCAATTTCTCTAGTGGACGTAGCCCACACTAGGTGAACCACCGTAAATCTATGTCTCTCTTGTATTGTGTATCTTCTGTGTTTTGTTTCCGCATTTGTTTTATTTTATTTCTCCGCGGTCCTATTTTTCTAACAGTAGGTGTGGGGGGGATAATCCTTTATCCCAGGGGAAAACACTAATTTACTTATGCGTAGGGTTTAAGGACACCCATAAATAACTAGGCTGAGGTGTATTCCCTCCTTGAGGGTTTAATACCAGTAAATGCAAACACAGTGAGGAATCTGATTGTCATCAATGATTCAAGTATAATTATCATTTTAATGAATTCTAAGAAGACTCCCTTTGATTTCAAGCTAGTATCACTCATAGCAAGGATGCAAAAGGAGACTCATAGATTTTAGGAGGTTATCTTCTTGTAGGTCCTAAGTGTTAAGTTTTAATGTTGTTATTAGGTTATTTCCAAATTACATGAGCATTCAATGCATTTCCAAAACAACAACATACAGAAGATCACTGAAAGAAATGCAACCGCAAGGTTCACAACATTTTATCCTGGGAAACCCTCATGGAAGAGAAAACCCAACAAAACTTCCTCAATAATAGATTTCTAATACAATGCCAAGACTTAGACCAAAACACCAAGAATAAACCAAGACTGAGCATGCGCCTCTCTTCTCCTACCTCCTGCAACTGCAACTGCCTTCAAGATATGTGCACTAGATGAGTAAGTGTGAGAGTGTGTAAGTGAGGCACCATCCTCACATATAAATATTAGTTGAGGAGGTGCTAGGGTTATGTCTCTTCACATGGTAGGGCCAACTTCTTCTAGAAGTGGTTAAAACCACGTTATAAACACTAGGGGTTGACTTTACAAATACCACCATATAAATATGGTTTGGCCAATCCACAAAAGGGATTTGATCTTATACAAGACCCGACATGATCAATCCACGAAAGGGGATTTGATATATAAGATAATAACTCAAATATAATTAGAATACTCTTTGAAGTTACAATAATTCAACACTCCCCCTTAATGACAAGGGTATTCTACTAACATGATCCAACACAACATCATCAAGAGAAGGAGAGGGAAACATCATCATCAACCTATGGAACACTGACTGGCACATCTATAAATCATCAGAAGTTTTTTCTCATCATCAATATCATCATCGTTTACAACATGGAGTTGGAGTAATATCATCATCAGCATGAATTTGAAACATCAACATCAATAGCACGAAGCTATAACAACAACATCATCCATATCACGAGGCTAGAACAATAACATCATCAACAACACGAAGCTAGAACAACAACATCATCAACAACACGAAGATGGAACAACAACATCATCAACATATGGCAACAGAATGAGGCAGGTGTATCAACAACAACATTTGTGGTACTCTGACAGATCGTCCTTACCATACCTTCAAGATACTCCCAGGAATCATAAGATTCCCTAGGATATAAAATCCTAACAAGCTACCACGTGGTACTCTGACAGATCGTCCTTACCGGACCTTCGAGATCCGCCCAGGAAACAAAATATTCCCTAGGATATAAAATCCTAACAGAGCTACCACTATTGACCACAGATGGCATATACATGCACAGGTACTCTGATAGACCATCCTTACCAAACCTTCGGGATCTGCCCAGGGATGATCAATCCCCTAAGATATAAAATCCTAACAGAGCTACCCATTTTTGTTCAGGATACCATAGTATCATCAACATCACTCCCACTTTCGAGGGAGGTCCTTTCAAACAACACCAAGCTTGTCTCAGAAGTACTCAAACTTCACACGAGACAGAGGCTTGGTCAACACATATGCAACCTACTCATTTGTGCCAACATATTGGAGCTTTACAGCTCCCCTCTACACCATATCATGAATGTATGATACCAGATCTCTATGTGCTTCGACTTATCATGGAACATTGGGTTCTCTGCCATATTTATACAACTCTGGTTATCACATAGAATCATGGTGGCTTCCATCTTCATATCGAACAGACCTATCAACAACTTTTGAATCCATGTGGCTTCACAACTAGCAGAACATGTTGCAATGTATTATGCTTCTGTCATGCTAAGAGAAATACTGGATTGCTTCGTGCTTTTCCATGAAGTCGTGGCTAACCCCAAACTGAAACAACATCTTGAAGTGTTTTTTTTTCTGAAGCACTTCCAGCCCAATTTGAATCAGTATAACCATACATTCTGAAGTCATGATCTCCAGTATAATACAGACCATAATCCAATGTACCCTTAAGGTATCTCATTACATGCTTTGCAACTACAATGTGAACATGTCTGGGTTCCACTAGATATTGACTCAAGGTGTTCACACCAAAGCATATATCTAGTCTAGTATTCATCAGATACATCAACAATGCAATAATATATCTTTATAGAGTAGCATCAACCAACTCTGACGAAGTATCAACCAGGAGCCTCAAATTCATTTCCATGGGTGTGTTCATGGATTTACATTCCAACATGTCAAATCTCTTCAATATTTCAACTTCATACTTCCCTTGGTTAAGGAAGACCTTCTTTGGGCTCTGCAAAACTTCAAGACCTAAGAAATAATGCATCAGGCCTAGGTCTTTCATCCCAAACTCTATAGCAAGCTTCTTCTTGCAATCTGTGATTCTCTTTTCTTCTCCAGTCAAGAATAAATCATCCGCATATAGTAGCAATATGACTGGCTCATCATTCATAACCTTGGAGTAAAGATTAGAATCAACTTTACTCTTGGTATAGCCCAATCTTGTCAGGAAACTATCAATTTTTCCATACCAAGCTCTAGGAGCTTGCTTCAACCTATACAACACTTTCTTCAACTTGCAGACATGAGTCTTTCTATCTTCAACTTCAAACCCTTGTGGTTGTTCTATATACACTTCTTCTTCAATAACACCATTTAAGAAAGGTGTTTTCACATCCATCTGGTGTAACTTCCACTTCATTTTAGTTGCAAGAGCTATGATGGTTATGATAGAAGTGTATCTAGCTACAGGAGAAAATGTTTCTTCATAGTCAATACCTTTCTTTTGAGAAAAACTACGAGCCACAAATCTTGCCTTATGCTTTTCAATACTTCCATCTGTTGCGTGTTTTATTTTGTATATCCACTTGGAAGACACCACATATTTGTTCTTTGGTCTGGGAACTACTTCCCATACATCATTCTTTATGATGGACTGGTATTCTTCTATCATGGTGTCCATCCATTCTTTTTTCTGAATGACTTCTTCAAAGCAAGTAGGTACATTTTCTATGAGATTACACATCAAGGCCATATAGTTGGAGAATGGATTAGGTTTCTTGCTTTGTCTCATGGTTCCTTATGGGGAACCATACTTCTCTTCATCTTTAATAAGTTCGCTCACCCAAGCTATCTTTCTCTTGTGAGAGATCGTCATACAGGGAGGTTCTTGAGATTCTATCATATCATGATCTTTTGGAATCTCATCAGCAGGGGTAACTATAACTTCCTTCATGGGTTCTGCAACTCTGAGAGCTACAGGTTATTCTTCATATACTTCTTCAAGATGGCATTTCCTTAATCTTTTGAGAGTTTCATCTTCATCAAAGGTTACATATCTATTGATCTCAATATGATGGTAACCTAGTATGTAAATTCTGAAGGCCTTAGAGACCTCACAGTATCCAACAAATATTCCCTTCTTTCCTGAAGGATCCAACTTAGTTCTCCTATCTTTCGGAATGTGTACAAACACTGGAAAACCAAAAATATTAATATGGCTTACTTCTGGCTTCTTTTTGGAGAACATTTCTTCGAGGCTTTTGAATCCAAGTGCACTATGGGATAATATGTTTTGGACATAAATTGTTGTTCTTGTTGCTTCAACCCATAATTGCATTAGAAGATCTTGATCGTGGATCATAGTCTTCACTACTTCCATTATTGTTCTATTCTTTCATTTTGCTACACCATTTTGTTGAGGATTATAGGGAGTGGTGAGCTCCCTCTTAATCCTGACATCTCTGCAAAATATTCCAAATTCTTTTGAGGTGTATTCTCCTCCATTATCTAACCTGAGTATCTTGATTTTCTTTCGGAGATATTTTCTATCAAGGCTTTGAATTCCTTGAATTTTCCAAATACTTCATCTTTTGATTTCAAGAAATAAACCCCAAGTCTTGCGAGAATAATCATCAATAAATGAAACATAGTATACATATCCACTAAGAGAGGTTGATGGCATTGGACCACATACATATGAGTGGATGATCTCCAAGATTCCTTTTGCTTTATTGTTGCTCTTTGGGAAAGTATTCTTTATGTTCTTTCCTTGTGCACATCCCTTGCACACACCTTCATGATCAACCTTGAATTTCGGTAAACTTGTAACTACCTTGCTTACATATGGTATAGATTTGTAGTTGATGTGAGCTAATCTTCTACGCCAAAGTTCATATAGAATCTCAGTGGAGTGAGTCAAGGTTGCATCTGAGTGACCTTTTAACTTATACAAGGGTAACATACCCCTCCAGCCACAGGCTGGGGTATGCTACCTGCAAGCCCACCCTTGGACTTCTTTCTCATACCGATACCTTCTTTATTTATTTAAGATGCATAATATAAGAGAATTAACGAGATGCATAGTAATATCCAGCAAGCATGCATGTTCTAAAGATTCAATTAACGATAATTAAATATACAGCGGAAAAACATTCATACACAGATAATAATATCACAACATAGAGCACTTATCTTTATGAAAGATGGCACCAAATGGACGAAGAGCAAGGATGTTCCACCCAACCATAGACACTACTGCTCCAAATCTCAACAACAACGTCACCCCCAAGCCAAGGCTATGAATCCGCAAGGACGGTTCCAGAGTGAACTTGGCTTCCCAAACCAGTCATCTCTCAAGCTCTCACAGGTTTCCTAGCACTCACAACAATCCAAGTACCCAGGTCTCTTCTACCCAGCTTGCACCACCCGAGAGAACAGACCTCCACCTTTCTCTGCCACGCAGTCCCTCAGGTAGTCCTTCTCCTTATTCGGGCCTCCGGCGCAATTGGTCCAGAATCTCAATGCTGGAATTCTCAGGACTCGCAGTTGTGATCCATGTTGGACACAGGCCACTGCATCTCAGACATGCAGGCCTTAAGGCACAACTGGATCACACCAGTGGCCACTATAGCCAAGTATCTCGTGGCTAATTCTTTCACAGTTCAGTCCCCCTTCCCGAGACTAATATGCAGGTGAGGATGGATGGAGGAGTGCATGGGAGTGTGTGAGGGTAAGAATGAGGTAACACAAAGGTGACGGAGTGGAAACTCCAATGACCAACCCCACAATCGGACCAGGGGCGGGTTTAAGTATGTTCGTGGGGAAATCAAGAACCTCCTGGCCTCCCTAAGAAGCTCACATAATTGATTCCCCCTTTAGGCAAAAAGGTAAATAACGTAGGAATAAACATTTAGCCTCTCAAGCCCCCTCTATTGTGGAATCATAACCCCCTATAACTCTAGTCCTTGTCCATCTAGCAGCCAACAATGTGTTTATTATTATTAATGATCAAAGCATTACATTTCTTGGGCATACTGGCCCTTTAAATAATTGTTTGGGCACTCGGGCCTCTCATCATTGTAAAAATACATTATTTAAAATGGGGGTTCACAACCTGGGGTGTTACATCCCCTCCCCCTTATTTTGGCATTGTCCTCAGTGCATATACAAAATAGAGATCAAAATCTCAAATTTATTCAAAAAGTTGCAGGTACTCTGCCCGCATGGCATCTTCATGCTCCCAGGTAGCATCTTCAGGACTGTAGCAGGTCCACTGAACTTTTATCAGCTCTATAACTCGATTCTGGATCATTTTTACCTTTTTGTCCAATACCCGTGTTGGTTGAACCTGAAAGTCTCCCTCCGTCTCTACCTGAATCAGATGCCAATTAATAACATGGTTAGGATCATGTACATATTTCTTTAGTAAATATACATGAAATACATTATGCACATTCATGGAAGCAGGTAATGCAAGCATGTATGCAACTGGCCCTATTCTGTCCAATATTTCAAATGGACCATAGAATCTGGTTGCCAACTTTGTACAACTACCCAATTTCAAAGAGCTTCTCTTGGGCTTCACTTTCAAAAGTACATGCTCGCCTACTTTAAATTCTCTAGCTGACATGTTCTTGTCTGCATAAAAATTTTGTCTATCCTGAGCTGCCTTTAAATTCTGCTTAATATTGACCACCTAATCTTCCATGTCCTTGAGCAACTTCGACCCAAGTACCAATCTATCTGTTAGGTTGTCCCAGCTCACTGGAGTATTTCATTTCCTACCATACAAGGCTTCAAATGGGCTCATTCTCAATGAAGCTTGATTCCCATTGTTATATGCAAACTCAACCAAGTGTAAGTAATCTTCCCACTTAGATGGCTTATCCATCACATACATTCTCAGCATGTCTTCAATTATTCGATTGACTCTCTCTGTTTTCCCATCTGTCTGGGGGTGATATGTTGTGCTAAAGTTTAGATTTGTGCCAAATCCTTTAAACAATCCCCTCCATAAGTTGGAGGTAAACTTTGTATCTATGTCCGAGACAATTGTCCTAAGTATCCCATGCAACCTAGCAATTTCCTTCATGAAAATTTATGCAATATTAGTCGTTGTATGTGTTGTCTTCACGGGTAGAAAATGAACAGCCTTTGTTAATTTGTCAACCACCACCATGATTGAATCATGTTTCTTATTCGTTATGGGTAATCCTGTGATGAAATCCATGGTGATCACTTCCCATTTCTCCTCTAGAATTAGCAATGACTGCAGCAAACCCGTTGGGTGCCTATGCTCAGCCTTCACCTTCTGACATTCCATACATCAAGCAATGTAATCAGTAACATCCTTCTTCATTCTCGGCCAAAAGAACTGGCTTCTTACTGTTGTAATTATTTTCTGGTAACCGGGATGTCCAGCATAAGAAACATCATGCATTTCCTTTAGTACCACATTCCTCAGTTCTCCGGAACTAGGAAATAGATTCTATTTTTATGCATGAGTAATCCATTTTCCTTTATCTCATACTCCTTTATTTTCTATTGTACATCTCCTTGTTGTAAGTTTTCCTTTACCTATAGGTAATGTTGATCTGTAACAATACCATCTAAACATTTTCTCTTCAAGTCTAACTTATGCATACTGACAGCAGTAGCATGCATGAGATGCACTCTCCTACTAAGTGCATCAGCAAGTTTATTCTCCTTTCCCTTGATATGCTTGATATCGAAGTCATACTCACTTAAAAATTCCAGCCATCTTGTTTAATGGCATTCAAGGTCGGTTGTTCAAAAACATACTTCAAACCAATGTGGTCTACTCTTAATTCGAATTTATTCCCCATGAGATAATGCCTCCACATATTCAATGCATGAACAATGGCAGCAAGTTGCAAGTCATGCGTGGCATAGTTCCTCTCATGTTCCTTAAGCTTTATGGACTCATATCCAATGACATGTCCATTTTGCGTGAGGACTCCCCCAAGTCCCTCCTTACAAGCATCTGTACATAACACAAAACTTTTATTTGGGTCAACAATCTTTAACACAGGTGCATTAGTAAGTAATTCCTTCAACAAATTAAAATTCATTTCACACTTGAGTGTCCATTCAAATTTAGTTCCCTTCTTTTGTAAAGAAGTGATGGGATGAGCAATCTTAGAGAACCCTACTATGAACCTTCTGTAGTAGCCAGCTAATCCCATAAAAGATCTGACATCTGACACATTTCTGGGTGTTGGCCACACTCTAATGGCTTCGATCTTCTTTGGATCTACTACTATGCCCTGCTCTGAAATAATGTGTCCCGAGTAATGGATCTTCTTTTGAAAAAAATAACACTTACTCAACTTGGCTTACAACTGATGTTCTCTCAGTACTTGCAATACCAATCTTAAGTGATGTTCATGCTCCTCTTCAGACATAGAATAGATAATTATGTCATCCAGGAATACTATGACAAACTTGTCCAAATGATTTATGAATATGCCATTCATTAAGCACATGAAGACAGTTGATGCATTGGTCAGTCCAAATGGCACCATTACAAATTCATATTTCCCATACCTGGTCCTAAAGGTTGTCTTTTGAATGTCTTCTTCCTTGAATCTTACCTGATGGTATCCTTCCCTCAAGTCAATCTTTGAAAATATCTTTTCTCCTCTTAGTTGATCAAAGAGGTCATCAATTCGGGGTAGCAGATACTTGTTCTTTATAGTGTACTTGTTCAGTTGTCAGGAGTCAATACACAGCCTCAAGGTTCCATCCTTCTTTTTGACAAAAAGTACTGGTGCTCCCCAAGGTGAAACACTTGGATGTATGTACCCTTTCTTTAACAATTCCTCCAACTACATTTGTAATTCTTTTAACTCTGGTGTACTCATTCTGTAAGGTGTTTTTGACACCGAGGTAGCTCCTGGCACTAAATCAATTGAGAAATCTATCTCCCTTCTTGGTAGCAATCCGGGTATTTCTTGGAATACATCCTCTAATTCATGTAGTACCGAGAAAGATTCAAGGCTTGGCCCCTTCGTATTATATGGCTCTTCCACACGAGTTGCATATAGTTGACATCCTTTTCTAAAACATCTTTTCAATTGTAAGGCCAAAATCTCCCATATAGAGATGGGTCTTGGAACTCCTTTCACAGTGTCTATTTTCCATTTCCATCAAGACATGTAAATGTCTTGTTATGACAATCTAGGACAACATGATGCTTGTCCAACCAATCCATCCCAATCAAAACATCATAAGACCCCAATGGTATGATATTTAGATCAGTACTAGTATTCGCACCATTAAGACTTATGGAACAACTTCTAACCATATCATGGATTCTTCTTTTGGTTCCAGTGGCTAACTGAACCAAACTTGCTTTTCCAAGTTTACTTTTCTCCAAATGTAATATATACACTATCTTAGGATCAATGTAGCAATGACTTGCTCATGAATCAAACAAAATAGCAACAAGTTGATTTATGATCTTACCTTCCACCTCGATCATATTGGACGGGTACTCTGCTTGTCAATCATTTAAAGTTGCATAGATTCTGCCCATATCTTCGACTGTTGTAGCCTCTTGGATGTTGTGCATAGTCTTCACTTTGTCTTTTCTGTGTTGGAAATCCTTGTACATGTGATCTTCCTTCCATCCCTAGCATTGGATTGGTGGTCTTCCCCTTTTTCCCAAGGAATCCTCCTTCTTGAAATATCCCTTAGCATATTGATCTTGATGATTTCTATTAGGATCATTCCTATTGAAGGGAGGTTTAAATCCCTTCCTCCTCTGATCGGACTTCACATTTTTCGTGTCCTTCCAAGATTTCTACAGGGATTCTCTTCCCTGGCCTTGCTCATACAAGTATTTATCCTTCATGATGGCCTCAGTCAAGGTCTCGGGTTCATCATACTTTATCTTTTCCTTATAAAAGGCTAACAATCCACATAAAAATCTCTGTATTTTCACTTTATCATCACCAATGAACCTGACATATTTTAACAATCCCAATAAGTTCTTCTCTTACTCTGCCATAGTCATACTTCCCAACCTGAGTTCAAAGAACTCCTGCATTTTCTTGTCAAGGAATGCTCTGAGAGGTACTCCTTCTAGAAGTACTTCTTGAATTGTTTCCAAGTGATCCTACTTTCATTAACATGCTCCACTTGCTTCAGTTGGTCCTACCACACTGCATCTTTCCCATGTAAATGGTAGGTGGCAATCCTGGCTTCCAGGTTTGATGAATAGTTATGTAGCTGAAAATATCTTTGGAGCCCAAGCAACCATGCTTCGACATCATCTTCCCTTTCTCTTTCACCATCGAAGGAAGGTGGATTGAGCTTCCTCGGATCTCCTTGCAAACTATCTACCTCTTGTTTCCTTCTTTGTTGCCTGACATGGCACACCTCTGGACTACTTACGATATCATCTGATGCATAAAGATTTCTTTATGAGTAAGGAGGTGAGTGGTGTCGATGAGATCTACTAGCACTTCTGGAATAACCAACTCTTCCATGATCACTTCTCCTTTCATGGCACCTGCCTTCTTCCTCTTGTCTTGAGTTCGATCCCTTCTTCGTTTTCCTCTGCAACTGATTCAATCTCTACAAAACTTGAGCATTTATCTGACTTTTCTCTCTCATCAGTCTCTCATTGTCTGCTTTGTAGCTCTGCACTTCCATATTCAAGCTTCTTACCATTTCTATTAATGTTTCTTGCTCTCCTTTTCCCTTGCGTCCATTGGAATCTGTCTTTGCATTACCAACTGTGGTATTTTGGCCTTCGGCCTCCTTATCATGACTGGAGGCTCCCTCGCCTTCTTCCATTTCATCAATACGCATCATGAGTTGATGTTCTTAAGCCCCTTAATTCTACAAAATGTGCAAGTGACCATTTTGTTAGAATTATGCATATGATAAACAAAATTTCCAAACCATGTTGCAGGTCTCTTTCTTTTTTTTGTTCATGGAGACCATATCCCCATTTTCCAAAAATAATAGTGTCCTGTTATCCTTGGCTGAAACAAAATTTCATCATGCATAGGTGCTTCTTTCAAACCATATTCCCAGGTGACCATGACTAGAAACCGTGGCTAAATACTTCCTTAGCACATTTATGTCTCAAAGACAACCAATTCATCCCTTAGCCCTCTGTCATTTAGCTCTCAATCTGCATATGGTCATGACCATGACCTTGCGCTTAGCTGAAAAAGAGCTTGTCCAAAGCTTCAAGACTTTGAAACTTTCAGCCAGGACCAGATCAACGGTCCTTGTCCTCCTTCATGATCAACGATCGAGATCCACTTTGGGACTCTGTGCTTCGGGAGTCTCAACTTTTCCCGCTTGCCTCCTCCTGAAATGCTTTTACCCAGAGTTCATGATCTGTCGAGGCATGTCTTCCCACGGATCAGCAGCTGGGAATCACTTCAGATCTTCAGCCCTCGGAAGTTTCAAACTTCCCTCCTGCACTTTCTCTTGAAGTGCTTTCACCTGAAGTCAACGATCCTTCGACGTGTGTCTTCTGGAATCAACGATCGATATGTACTCTGGCCTTCGGGAGTTTTCGAACCAATGCAAATTGTCACATATTTCCCCTCTAGAGTTCTCAGTCTCTGGAATGCACGATCTGTCGCCACATGGTGAAATGCTGGAAGCGGACACATGGCCCAATTACGAGGGTGACATGTGTCACGTTCTAATCGACTTTTCAATATTCCAAATGCTCAAATCTTACTGACACATGGCACACATCCCATGTGTCCACGTCATCCCAGGTGACGTCTGCAAGCCATGTCACTTTAGAATTATGGGGTCCACATCACCTCCAGGTGACGTCATCGTGCCCCACCACTTCAGCTCTTCAGGCTTTGGAACTTTGAGAGTTTTCATACTAGCACACTTCCAATTCTCCTGAATTCACGAACTAGCCAATCTGTCGCCGCGTGTCCTCCTGGATCGGACGACTAAGATTCACTTCGGGTCTTCACCCAAAGTTCACGGATCTGCTCCATGGGTCCTCCTCAATCTGACGGCTATGTTTTACTTCGGAGCTCTGGACTTCGGAGATCTCAAACTTCAACCTTTTTCCTTAAAAAAAAAATGTTGTCTGAAGCTCACGATCTTCTAACATGTGTCTCCCGCGAATCGATGGCTACGATTCCTTCAGGACTTCAGACTCCAGAAATCTCAAACTTCAAAAGCTATCTGGCCCTATTGGCTTTCTTTCAAAGTCCTGTATCTGGCGACGTGTGGCTCTCGGCAGATCAATGGCTGAGATCCTTTTGAGTCTTCAAGTTTCGGAAATCTCAGTTTTCAAAACTTGTCTGGCCACACTAGCTTTCATCCGAAGCCCTAGATCTGGTGACGCATGGGTCTCGACATATCGATGGTCGAGATCCTTTCGGGCCTTCGAGTTTTGGAAGTCTCCAACTTCAAACCCCCTCCCGGCTCATTTTTCCCCTGAGTGTTTTATCTGGAGCACGCGATCGGTGGCTGTGTTTCCTCCTACAGATCGACAGTTCCCAACTACTTCGACGCTTCGGCGGTGCGTCGATCGAGCGCTAACATGTCACATCACTGCATGCCTTTTAATTTGCGAGGGCGTACATCGGCAGTTTGGAGTAACCCGCTTTTTCGCCCCACAATTCTCCTGACGTTGACACGTAACCCCTTGGAGAAATCGTGGTTTGGATTGCGAGACCGCCTTGGGAAATTAACTCCCATGCAACTCAATTCCCTGCAATGTCTGTTGGCCATTGATATCTCTCTCCAATGGGATCCAACGGTCATGGCCTTAACCTTGCTTCCTTTTTATCGGACAACCCCTATTCACCTATTCTTCGATCCAATAATCCCAGATCTCTCTTGATCCTACAGTGGCGATCACTCCCAAATTCAAAAGGAGCGGTCACGATCCTTCGAACCCTTACAAAGGATCTATGATGTTCTTTTTCCTGCGTAGCTTCTACAATGCCATTCCTCCTGAGCTTTTCAATTTCATGGTCATAGTTCGATCTCGACCACGAGACTCTGACCAACAGACCTGGCCTAGTATTTTTACTTGATGCTCTGATACCAATTTGTAACATACCCCGCCAGCCATAGGCTGGGGTATGCTACCTGCAAGCCCACCCTCAGACTTCTTTCTCATACTGATACCTTCTTTATTTATTTAAGATGCATAAGATAAGAGAATTAACGACATGCACATAAATATCCAGCAAGCATGCATGTTCTAAAGATTCAATTAACGATAATTAAATATGCAGTGGAAAAACATTGATACATAGATAATAATATCACAACAAAGATCACTTATCTTTATGAAAGATGACACCAACTGGCTATAGACCAAGGATGTTCCACCCAACCGTAGACACTACTGCTCCAAATATCAACAGCAACGTCACCCCCGAGCCAGGGCTATGAATCCACAAGGACGGTTCTAGAGTGAAATTGGCTTCCCAAACCAGTCAGCTCTCACAGACTTCCCATCACTCACAACAATCCAAGTACTCAACTCTCTTCTACCCAGCTTGCACCACCCGAGAGAACGGACCTCCACCTTTCTCTGCCATGCAGTCCCTCAGGCAATCCTTCTCCTTATTCGGGCCTCCAGTGCAACTGGTCCAGAATCTCATTGCTGGAACTCTCAGGACTCGTAGTTGTGAACCATGCTAGACACAGGCCACTGCATCTCAGACATGCATGTCTCAAGGCATGACTGGATCACACCAGTGACCACTACAACCAACTATCATGTGGCTAATTATTTTGCAGTTCTTTCCCCCTTCCCAAGACCAATACGCAAGTGAGGATGGATGGATGAGGTAGGTAAGTGCATGGGAGTACGTGAGGGTAAGAATGAGGCAACACAAAGGTGACGAAGTGGACAAGCCAATGACCAACCCCAAAATCAGACCAAGGGCGGGTTTAAGTATGTTCGTGGGGAAATCAAGAACCTCCTGGCCTCCCCAAGAAGCTCACGTAACTAATTCCCCCCTTTAGGCAAAAAGTTAATTACCATAGGAATAAACATTTAGCCTCTCAATCCCCCTCTCTTGTGGAATCATAGCCCCCTATAACTCTAGTCCTTGTTTGTCTAGCAGCCAACGATGTGTTTATTATTAATAATGATCAAAGAATAACATTTATTGGGCATACTATCCCTTAAATAATTGTTTGGGCACTCAGGCCTCTCAGCATTGTAACAATACATTATTTAAAATGGTGGTTCACAACCTGGGGTGTTACAACAAGCCACCTTCCTCTATTCTAGTGACAATTTCATATTGTATGGTTTTTCCTTTAGGCCACATAATAACTTCACCATCTATGAATGCAACCATGAAACCTTTCTTATCTAAAGCTAAGATAGAAAGTAAGTTCTTTGTCAGACCTAGTACATATAGTACATCCTTCATTCTCATCGGGGTCCCTCAATCGAGTTTGTAGGTGGATTCTCCCACTCCTTTGATAGGGTACTGGTAATCATTTCCGAGTGTAACTTTCTGGGGAAAGTTCTTTTCTATAAGGCTGGAGAGAATGTCTCTATGACCTATCATGTGCTTATAGGAACCGTTATCTATGAGCCAAGTATCCTCTCCATGTGTCACAGATATTGAGAGGGATGAAAACAAAACATAATATTCAATCTCTTCTTTAGTCAACTTCTTGGGTGGCTCATCATCTTCAACTGCATGGGCATGTTGTCTTTTGTTATTTCTCTTCTTGTATTCTTCCCTTCTGGCAGGAAAATTCTTAGCAATGTGTCTCATCTTATCACAACAATAACATTGATAAGAGGAGAAATCTTTTCCCTTTCTTTGGAGGGTGAGATTCTTTATGAAAGTGGGTCTCCTTTTGAAAATGAGACTTTTGCTTTCCTCCTTTAGCATGAGTATCTAGGGCTTGATCTTCATCTCTTAATAGGATGGCTTCTCGATTGGCTACTCTTGCTTCTTCTTGAACACATTCTTCCCATAAACTGTCAACTTTGAGTTTCTCTTTTCTTTCACAAATAGTTTGGATGAAGGCATCCCAAAGTCTTGTGAGAATATTAAGAGTTTTCATTATAATTTCGTCTTCATCTAAGTTGTCTCCAATTGCCTCTAGTTGTTTCTTGAATTGAGAAACCCTAGAGAAATAGTAGTGAACTGTTTCTCCTTTCTACATCTTTGAATTCTTGAGTTGGGTTCTCAAGTTCATCTTCTTGGTGATGTTCTTTCCTTCATACATTCTAGTTAGGGCATCAAACATATCTTTTGGAGTATTCTTAGAAGGCGCTTGAGGGATCAAGTGATCTTTAATGGAATATGCATTTATTCTTTTATCCCTAACCATATCCTTCTTGTACTTCTCTTTGGCTTCATCTTCTTCGGGTCTCAATACATTTTCTTTTATGAATTTTGCAAGGTCATTCTCTTCAAGAATGAGTCCAATTTTGTACTTCCAGGCACAAAAATTTTCTACACCCTCTAACTTGTCAACAAGCTTGGTGCTTGTAGACATCTTGACCTGGAGCTAGGAAAATGACCAGAAAATGAAAGTGCTCAGAAAATGAATCTGAACTTACTAGGAGATGTGTTGGGTTGAGGCGAGTTGGCTAGAGCTGAGTGTTTTAGAAAATTCCAAGTTTTACCCCTTGAAACTTGACCTGTGCAAATCTGGACTAGTATTTCTGGTACTAGTTATGTTTTCCTAGTTTTCTGGTTTTCTGGTACCAACCAAAACTAGGGTTTGACTTTCCGTAGAATCTAGCCACTGAAAAAGTTCACTCAAGCTGCCAAAAGATGTGCTAGGGAATGGTGCACTTCCCAAGATAGTTTTTGGTCAAAAATTCCTCTTTAGTAAAAATCCCTAATTTTCGTGTACGACAAGAGTGACGTTTTTAGATACCTAGTTAAAGGTGCTCTATTCAGTCAAGCTCTGATACCATGTTAAGTTTTAATGATGTTATTAGGTTATTTCCAAATTACATGAGCATTCAATGCATTTCCAAAACAACAACATAAAGAAGATCATTGAAAGAAACACAATCACAAGCTACACAACATTTTATCCTGGGAAACCCTCATGGGGGAGGAAACCAAACAAAACTTCCTCAATAATAGATTGCCAATACAATGCCAATACTAAGACCAAAACACTAAGAATAACTAAGACCGAGAATGCGCCTCTCTTCTCCTTCCTCCTGCAACTGAAACTTCCTTCAAGATATGTGCACTAGATGAGTGAGTGTGAGAGTGTGTAACTGAGGCACCATCCTCACATATAAATACTAGTTAAGGAGGCGCTAGGGTTATGTCTCTTCACATGATAGGGCTGACTTCTTCTAGAAGTGGTTAAAACCACTTTATAAACACTAGGGGCCAACTTTACAAATACCACCATATAAATATGGTTTGACCAATCCACAAAAGGGGATTTGATCTTACACAAGACCCGACGTGATCAATCAACAAAAGGGGATTTGATCTATAAGATAATAACTCAAATATAATTAGAATATTCTTCAAAGTTACAATAATTCAACACTAAGGGCCCTTAATTGACAATAAAATAGTCTTGCAAATGAAGAAACAAGGTTAAATAAAGTGTTCCTTAGGAAAAATGGGGGTTTATTGTTCAAGCCATCCTCTAAGATTATTTGTGTTTTATCAAACATGAAGGCACATAACGTCCTTAACAACTAGCACATGTCACAATACTTTGCATGTCATGTAATATCAAATGGGGGGACAATATGTGAAGAGACTTTTTCACTAGCCTCACACATGTTAGACTTAACTCTCGATCGACATTTAAAATCCTTTGGCATGACTTCTTGAGACTCAGGTGGGATAATGGCACATTTTGTGGGTGGTTTTGGTGTCAAATATCAATGGTAATCCTCTTTGTACACATTCCTTCTTGGTAAGAATTTCTCATTGTCTTTGGCATGTGCTTTTGATTTTTGTATCTAGTGTAGAGGGTTTCAATCATTTTGTGGTGTGCTATTAATGCTCTATTTTGGAATCCTATTGTTTTTTTGGTGTGTATGGTTCTGGTGCTTGTGATCTCAGGTTTATTTTGGGTTTTTTGGCAGTTTTGACTAATGTATGGGTGTTGGAATTCACAGACTATCCCTCATCCACCCTGCTCTTCCCCCCCGGCACAATCCATATGAGTTGACACTTCAAGTGGGTCTACAATGATAGTCTAAGGGGAATATAAGGGTTGTTCTATATGAATCACATTCTTGGGCTCTTTATAATTCCTCTTCGATTGGGCATCAATTCCTAAACATGGACTATAGGGAAGCCCAAGAATTTTGTACAGTGCTCCATAGACATGAGGAATTTATCGATAAAAATATAACTTCAATTTTCTTAGTAACCACCAACGTTCGTGAGAATGTCAATAGAAGCAAAAAATCCAAGTGTTGGAAGTAGAGTGCTCCATGATGAGAAACATGGTCTGCAATCTTAGTAATGGCTCACTCTCAGTTGCCTCTAATTATAGAATGTTAGTCAACTTAGCTCAAGAAGACCTTAAAGAAGATGATATAGTGCATCAAATGGTGGAGGACATGGAATTGATTAATTGGGATTCCCACCCTACCAATATTGGACTAGATGAGTCCATCAACAAACATGTATTCTATTAGCTGCTATGTTATGTAGATAAATAATTGTAATAGGCGTCTTTTCTAGAGAATATACGAGCATGAATTATTTGAAATCTACAATGAAGGACGATCTAGGAATTTTTGTTTTTGACATATTTTATTTGCCTACATTGCCATTCTTATTCCATGCAACTTTCTTTTTGTACTTCCTTGCTATTCAACTTAGTTGCAACTCTTTATAATATAAACTTACATGTTTATGTTAAAAAAAAAACAGAAGTAAAGTATTTAGGTCATACTGCTTCTGAAGAAGGGGTCAAGGTGGACCCTTAAAAGATTCAAACCATCAAAAAATGGCCTATTCCTAAGAAAATCAAGAGTCTTAGAGGATTTTATGTTTTATAGGATATTATTGAAATTTTGTTAAGAATTGTGCATGCATTGTAGGTCCACTCACATCTCTCTTGAATAAAAATTCATTTGTATGGAATGAATATACTACCTTGGCATTCTCACTCTTAAAGGATGTTATGTCTTGTACACCAGTATTGGAAACACCTAATTTTGGTAGAACATTCATAGTTGAATGTGATGCATTACGAAAAGGAATTGGAGTAGTATTGATGCAAGAAGGGAGACAATTGGCTTTTGAAAGTAAATAATTTGAGGGAAAATACTTGGTGAAATATACATATGAAAAATAAATGGAAAAAATATATCATTGGGAGGCAATTTAAATTCAAGACAAACCATGATAACCTAAATTACTTCTTGAAGAACATATGTTCATTAGAAGAGCAAGAAAAAACCTTTTGATGAAAAGAAAGATATGTTTTCTTCTCCAATAAGAGAAAGTATTGGCCTATTTCCTACCCATATTTTCCTCCAGGTAGCCAAAATGCAAGGATTTGACTTTGAAATAATCTATAAAAAGGGGAAGGACAATGTGGTAGTTATTGACCTTTCCAAAATAGAGGAAACCTCCAGTTTATATTCCATTACATGTTTCATTCTTGTGTGGTTGGAAGAAGGTCACCACAAATAGAAAAATGACAAGAGTACTAGATAGAAAATACAATGTCTAAAATAAGGGAAATTTTTTATGGAACATTGGGAATGGAAAAGAGATATCCTTTGGTATAAGAGTAGAATATTTTATGTCTTAAATCAAAATTGAAGCAACAAATATTAAGGGAGTCTCATGAATCTCCAATGGTGAGACATTCAAGGTTCCCTAAAACATTTCAAAGGATCAAAACATATTTTTTGGGGAAGGAATGAAAAAAGATATTCAAAAATTTGTAAGAGAATGTTAGGTGTGCCAAAGAAATAAAGGAGAGACACTCAAGGCTCTAGGGTCACTTCAAAATTTACACATACCTAATCAAAGATATGAAGAGGTATCAATGGAATTCATTATAGGTTTACCAAAATCAGAAG
>JZKD02S1778992.1:281446-296068 GCA_000966675.3 Picea glauca | reverse complement strand
ATATTGCATACCATAAATAATATAGAAACTAAATCCTATAATTAGTAATCCAAATTTATGTAGAGCATATGCAAAATATTGCATACCATAGATAATATAAATGAAAAAAATAAGATTTTTATATTTAAAAATAATATACAAGTATATTGATTGTCACAAGTCATACAACTTAGTATTATCATCAATAAATAAGATCACAATATGCAATAATAATAAATGTATTTGGCCTTATGCATGTGAAGATCATAAACACCAATAATAAAAAATGTATTTGGACTTATGCATGTGAAGATCATAAACACCAATAATAAAAAATGTATTTGGACTTATGCATGTGAAGATCATAAACAACAATAATAAAAATTTATTATGGATCAATGAGATGTAAAGGTCCATCATCTACATCCCAAGCATGTACCTATATAAATATAAATGCATAATAGAAAATAATATAATTAATATAAAAGTTAATATTCATTCCACTATTTTATAAACATATATCATATATATGTTAATTCACATCCATTTGATCTCATTACTCAACTATTTTGTGAACCTCACCTATTTGTAGATGGTGGTTTGGCAGGAGGGCACCCTAATCAAGGAGGGTCATGTTTTTTATTCGGACTTTTTAACGAATAGACAGTTTTTTCATCTTCTCTGACAGTCAACCTCTTAAGGAGGTTACCCCCAAGTGGGCAGAGAAGGTTCCTTAATGGATAGTGTGAGCTCGGATCCCATAGGAGGAGGGGACGTGGATCCATGCAACCAACCGAAGGTCTTGGCATCGGTCGATGAGATTTGTAGTAGATACTATCGGAGGGCTCACTTTAATGACACTCTCAAGAAACCTACTACCAGTTTACTATCTTCTACTCCCCCCACTATTACCCAGAGCCGTCACTCCCCTAGGAACGCAGAGTTGTTGAGCTCAGCTCCTGGTGGTTCTAAGTTGCAGTTTGAGATGGTGGGCGCACAAACGACTTATAAACAGAGTGAAAGGAGGTTTTGAGAGGACGCCCATCTGGAGGGCAGTTTCATTGGTGGGTCCTCTATCTATCATAAGAGGAGCACTACAAAGAGGACGCACCAGGTGTGGAAGCCAAAACAAAAACATCCCAGACTAGTGTTGGGGATGGACGTAGGGCTCTCTGAAGCTTGTAACGTGGCTCTTTGTGCCTTAGTTGGAAGGCTAGCTTATAAGGAAATATGCAAGCAGGGCCTGGAGGATTGGTTATCTGCTATGTGGAAGCATGTTCTAGGCTACGTTCCAGAGGTTCATATACTCCAAAAAGGATGGCTAGGTTTTATTTTTAAGAACCCTAAGGACACGGTTCGCATCCTGGGTAAGTTTTGGGGTTATGGGGGAGGGAGTCTAATGCTCAAGAGATGGATGCTCGGGTTCAACCCAGCTACGGAATACTTCAGCTACAGACACATCTGGGTTCTCCTCTCGGGCCTCCCTCTTCAGTTCTGGAACCAGCGGGCGCTTGAGCTCATTGGCAACTCATTAGGACGTTTCCTACAGGTGGATGCACATGCTCTATCTGCTTCAGATAAACAAATGGAAAAGGTCTTAGTGGAAATAAAAATACACACTGGGCTGCCTAAATCTATGGAGATAGAGTGGAGGGCGCTCCTCTTTGCACAACGCTTAGATTATCTGGGTATTCCTTTTCGGTACTTGATTTGTCGAAGGACAAGCCATCTGAGAAGAGAAGTCTCACAGTTCCCCCCCACTCTGACAAAGGAGGACTCAACGGAGGATATTGGTTTTGATTGTTACGATTCTCAGTCGAATTTGACTGGAATGGATGCATTATCTTATCAGAGGAGGGATGACAGTTCAGGACTACTTGATGAATCATTAGTCGGTAAGATAAAAACTTATTGTCCCTCTCTGTACAATACTCTTTCTTCTTGGAAGAGGCTTAATATTGAATCGTTGGCACAAAAAAATCTGAGTTCACAGGATTTAGGGATCGGGATTTCAGAGATGGAATCCCCACCACACTCTTCTCCTCCGCCACCAAGACCAGAACCCCCGAGAGTCTATGTCATACCTCGTGAATCGATTGACTCGGTGCTTCTAGTCCCCTTTGAAGAGAACGATTCTCCCTCACTTTCAGGTTGTGCTGAGACGACTTATAATGACCAAGAACTGGAACACTTGCTCTCTTCACTTATCCCAGCCTCTTCAGTTCTGTTTGGCTCCATTCCTATCCCTACTTACCAAGGGAAGTCCATTATTCACCCTGCAAACCTTCAATGCGACTTACCTTCATCGTCGGGTGTGGGGAAGGCAACTAGGACTGACCCTTCTTGGTCCCGGGGAAAAGGATTGGAGTTATCACCACTAAAAACACATAGTGCGGGTAAAAAGGCCGGCTTAGAAGCTTCGAGTTTGACTTCACAGTCATCTGCTATCAACCTAGGGGTTCTTAGAGGATTAAAATCCCTTGCCTGAGCCAAGTCATGATCCTCCTCTCCCTTAACATTAGAGAGGTAGGAGGACCCCTAAAACTTGACTCCATGAGATGACTCCTCGAGAAAGTTCGACCATCTGTAATATTTCTTAAAGAAACACTGGTGGATGCGGTGGCATCTAGAAACTTCATGTACTTACTCTGACCTGAATGGATGATCTGCGCGGCAAGCTCAATTGGAAACTCGAGAGGGCTCCTAGTCTCTTGGGACCCTACCTTTTTTTATTTAACACATGTTCTAAGTCCAGGGGGGGTCTTGTTGACAGGTACTTGCTTAGAGCTGAAAAGAAAGATGACCTTGCTAAATACCTATGGGTCGTGCTCTGATCGTAGAATTTTCTGGGAGAAACTTGACAACATTGGCCTCTTAGCGGTTGAAGACCTTATCCTAGCGGGAGATTTGAACGTAACGATTAGCTCCGAGAAGATTTTGGGAGAGAACACCTGGGCAGATCCACTTTCAGATTTATTCAAGCATTTGTTCTCTAAAAATAATTTAGTGGATTTGACACCTGATGAGGTGTTTCCAACTTGGAGAAACGGGAAGTCGAGTTCAGATGGAATTTCAAAGCGACTAGATAGGTTCTTTGTGGCAAAAGGATTGATTACATCTTATTGCATAATTTGAGCATGGGTTGACCTACCTTATCTCTTAGATCACACTCCTATATGCCTTCAGTTGGGGGAAGTAGGAATTGGGGCAATTTACCCTTTCAAATTTAACCCTGCATGGTTGCGGGAGGACTCATTTGATCATTTAGTAAGATCAGTGTGGAATGATACCTCCCTCCCTATTCAAGGGGATGCTCAGGGTAGTCTGGAGAGAAATCTTAATTGCTTAAAAGCCCTTACAAAAAACTGGTTAAAAGATTAAAAGAACAAGGAAAAAGTTGAGATGAGCATAATAGAACGAGACCTGGACAAACTACTCCGTCTAAAGGCACATGATGTTCGGATTGATGACCTTGAGTACAAAGTGAGATGCCTAGAGGAAGCACACAACAAAATACTCGTGGAGGAAGAGAAAAGATGGTGGTTGAAGAGCAGGGCTTTATGGATAGCTAGCGAAGACAAAAATACAAGGTTCTTCAACCGATTCGCTAGTTATTGAAGGAATAAAAAATTTCTATGGGAGATTGAGGACGAGGAAGGGAGGCTTCATCAAAAAAAGGAAGACATTAAACATGCATCTTTTATATACTTCAAATATTTCTATCAAGACGTGGGCGCATCTCATCTAAATGATCAGGTTGACATAGCCAGACTCTTCCCTAGAATGGTAACAGATGAGGAGGTAAGAGCCCTGGAAAAACCATGTTCAAAGGAGGTGATAAAAGGATTCACAAAGGAAAAAATCTTGGGCCCCGATGGGTGGTCTATCGAATTTTACCTCCATTACTTTGATTTAATTGGACAAGACTTGTTGGACGTCATGGAGGAGTCGAGAACTAGAGGGTTAGTAAAAAAACAACTAAATAAAACTTGTATTGTTCTGATCCCTAAAACAAATCATCCCCGATTGTTTGTGGATTTCCACCCTATTGCGCTATGTAATCTTTGTTACAAGATTATATCAAAGATCATAGCCAGGAGGATCCGCCCCATCCTCTCCCAGGCACTTTCAGAAGAACAATTAGGATTTCTTAAGGGGAGAAAAATTCTCGATGCCATAGGAACCGCACATGAGTGCATTCATAGTATAAAGACCAAAAAAATCCAAGCTATCCTCCTGAAACTGGATCTCAAAAAGGCATTTGATTGCATCAAATGGGATCATCTATGCCTTATCCTTTTGCAGTGCGGATTCGAGGTGGCCACCACAAGCTGGGTGATGGGTTGTATTTCCTCTGTTGTATTTGTGGTTTTGATCAACAGGGAAGCAACAAAGGTCTTCCATAGTGAGTGAGGGCTTCGGCATGGTTGCCCCCTGTCGCCCCCTCTTTTCATTCTGGTTTTGGAAAGTTTCAGCATAATGTTGAAAAAAATTCAAGCGGGAAGCATCTTAACTGGGATAAAATTCTCGAGATCGATAAATATTTTGGACTTACTTTTCGTGGATGATGTGATCATCATGACAAATGACAATTTGTCTGAATGGACTGATATACATAAAATTATTAATACATTTTGCATTGTTTCAGGTATGATGGTCAACTATCAAAAGTCTAATTTTCTGGTCACGGGTGTTGGGGATGCTACCCTTGTTGAGCTAAAATTGTTGTATAGCATCGACTCAATAGACCTATCAGAAGGTTTCAGCTATCTGGGGTTTTACATAAAGCCAACAAGCTATACAGCGGAGGATTGGAGATGGTTGATTGAAAAAATTGAACGCAGAATTTATCATTGGTGTAATAGGATGTTATCGTTGGGAGGAAGGTTCATCTTAGTCAAGGCAGTTCTGGAAAGTTTACTAGTGTATTGGATGGCCCTTGCACACATTCCCCTATCTGTTCTAAAGAAAATCTGTCAATTGATATTCGCCTTCCTTTGGTTTGGCAACAAACAGAGCATGAGTTATCATCTATGCAGGTGGGAGGTGGCTTCAAAACCCAAGTCATTGGGAGGGTGGGGCCTGCGGAATTTGTACATCTTTACAGGGCATTGTCAGCAAACACCTTATGGAGAGTTCTGATGAAACCAAGAATTTGGAACAAGGTGGCAAAAGACAAATATATTCCTCGTGAATAGGTTCACATTTGGCTAAGATCTGCCTCGATGCATCCATCAGGAGGCTCATAGACTTGGAAAAACCTATTAAACTCACTCTCGATCATACTCCAATGGATTGTGTGGAATCCTGGCTCCAGAAAATCAATTGATCTCAGGCGAGATACCATCCTGAGACTGGGTAATGATTCTTTGCTTTCTCCTTCACTTCTAGACCGGTTACACCGTAAAGGAATATATTTTTTGTTTCAAGGAAAGATCTCTCAAAACAGGGGAGTGATAGGTGAGAACTGGTTGGAAGGCTCCACTCTAGAGCTCAAAGGAGAAGATGAGGCCGAGTGAGATCTGTTGAGACAACATTTGATAGGAGAAGGCATACACCTTCAGGAGCGTTCGGATGCCCTCATGTGGATGGGAGGGGATAACACAGGTATGCTTACTGTAAAAAACGCCTACAATGCGATTCCTGCTAAGATTTGGTTAAAAAAAGATAAGGCATGGCGGAAAAAAGATGTGGAAGTGGGAATGCCCCATAAAGATCAAGATTTTTATATGGTTATTGGCCAAAACAAGATACTCATTTGGGAAAACCTCCAGGCCCGAGGATGGGCGGGACCAAGCCAATGTGTCTTGTGCAAATCGGACTGCGAATCGGTTCTACACTTGTTTGTGATATGTTCGTTTACCTGTGCGGTATGGAAACAAGTCTTACACATTTTAAAGATTACAGATGGGTGGATAGGCACAACGATGAGTTCTTGTTTCAGCAACTGGAAAAATTCATTCAACTCATATCATTCGCTGCCGGCCCTTCTCTGTTGGATTATATGGACAGAAAGGAACAATGCAATCTTTGAAGCGGGTTGCCCATCGACTCAACGAGCGGTCTACAAAACCATAGCAGCGGCAACCACGCTTGGAACTCGAGTAAAAGACCCACTAGTGCACATCTCCAAAGTAAAGTTACCACCAGACAGAGTCATCGCTTGGTTTGACGAAGCTGCGCAACAAAGGGGCAGACTATGTGGGGCAGGGGGGAAGATACTCTTAAATAACCATTCCTTTTATCGGTGGACCCTCAATTGCGGGCAAGGCTCAAATTCAAAGTCATAACTTATGGGGGCGTGGGCAACGCTTATCTTGGCTCGTAGATTGGGCATTAATGATTTGTTGGTGCTTGGGGACTCCAAAACTGTAGTTGACTCACTCAATAGGAAGGCAGATCTTCAGGCGGTTGCACTGGTGAGCTAGAAAGAAAGAACACTAGAAGCCACTCGGCACTTTAGGAGCCTTTCATTTGCCCACATTTACAAAGAAGATAATAGGGAAGAAGACATCATGTCAAAAAAGGCGCTGACGATGCCCCTTGGTCGAATCAATTACTCTCGGTGGGAGGACAGCATTGAGGGTCCCCCTCTCTTTTTGATGCTATAATGACTTGGATGCAGAAAAAGACAGTTTTCTTTTTTAGTTTGTTTATGTAATCTGGAGATTCTCCTTTTGGACGGATGTTGGTAGTTTTTGGTAATGGATAGAGAGTCTATCTAGTTGTCTACTTTTCGATAAGAATTGTGTATTAAGCCCAAGGATCAACTTCAGAAAAGGTTAATGAATGTAAACATTTATATGCTTTTGAATATAAAGAGTAATTTTTTCTGTGAAAAAAAAAAACTATTTTGTGAACCTTCACTCTACATCCTTAATCAATTCCTCCTCGCTATTTTATAAACATATATAACATACATGTTAATTCACATCCATTTGGTCTCATCACTCAACTATTTTGTGAACCTTCACTCTACATCCTTAATCGATTCCTCCTCCTTGATTGTTCATGTAATGCCATAGTGGGGACTAAGAAGTGTAGGACTTTTACTTTATAAATAACCTATCTCGATACAAGTGACAACCTTGACATTGGTGACATGTACCAACTTTTTGAAACATAGAAAGCGTGCATCTTTACCCCTATTATGTAATCCATAATTTAATACAAATTAATGAATTAATAATATCATTAAAGTGTTGATGAAATAGTTATTACAATGAATGAACTATTAATGCATATTGTAATGACATAAATTTTGATAATAAGATGCAAATTAATATTGATTATTTGTCACTTTGGTTGCAGAATGTGTGAAGTTGAGTGAACCTTTGAAACTATGGACTCAATGTTCAATTCATTATGCTCATATTTTTAAAACACAAAAAATATAGTAAAGATGATGAGTAAAGTGGCATATGATATCTTTTTCCAAATGTGGCATATGATATTTTAACAATGAATGATTATTATAATGATATTAAAACATTAAAAATACATAACCTTTATGCATTATCATAAAAAAAAAAATGCATAACTATAAAATATTATTATGCATTTCATATCATTAAAAAATTCATATTGTTTATTGGTGCAATAAAAGAAAAATTCATATGAGCAACTATACCATCAAGAAAACATTGGAACTTTTATGATACGTCAACATTGTGAAATCCTAAACTTGGCAAAAATTCAATAACAATTTAATGATTAAAAAAAATGTCATTCAGTTGTAATTGTCAAACTAGTTGGTTTCCCTCTATTAATGTTATTCAAAGATCTATTCAAAGTTGTCAAATCAACGGGTGTGAAGTAGGCATGTGGCGGTGTTCTATCAGAGCCAACCTGGTTAGAGTGTTGTGGGTAAGTCGTCGAAGTGTCATAGCTTGATTGGAGTTCGAAATCCATCGGGGTCTAGAAGGAGGAAAGGTTCAGAGTGTTCGTGTGTGTCAGAGTCCTATCCCTGTCGGAGTTTGAGTTTATCAAAGTGACCCGCCTCAGAGGGAGTCCGACAACCTATGGGAAGGAAGGGTTTTATGGGCATACGAGAGTTAATACCCCAACATGCTAAGCACCTAGTTATAGCCAAGGTCATATAGGAGTTGGGCCACGAGACTATTGGACAATACAGTGTCGAGACCTGCTAAGGACAATGAAGTTCCTATGAACTTCATAGGGTGGAACAAAGGTAAATTAGACTTTGATATGTGATCCAGGTTATGAAGAGAAAGGATATTGAGGATTTTAGTTACTGTTGGTAGTTTTATTCAGCTTATGTATGGGACTGATAACCCACGGGTCCGAGGATCGAAACCATTGAAAACTCGATTTGAAGGACCCCCATAATTGGTCTTCATCAACAGTGCTACTAGATCCCTTCTTCGTGCATCTTATGGTTATCCAATGGTACTGAAAACACAATTTTTGAAGAGGTTAGTTTCACAATGGTCACTACAAAAGGAGGACATCACAAAAATTGCATTATGGGGCCACTTTTGCACATCTTGGCCTCATAAGATGATGGACAATTGATATGGAATTGAATTGACTAGAATAAGTCTAGAGGTTGGAGGTGGGATTGAGTGAGGAAGTTGATTGAACAAAGTTGACTCGTTGATAAAGAAGAGATGGTAAAGGTATATCAATGATGAATTTGTTTGATGTATCTACTATATTGGGTCAATTGATGTGTATATGTTGATGACTATAATGGGAGCTCGATTAGATTCAATGAAATATGTAGATCAAAGGATTAGGAGGAGCCTTGTTAGTGATATTATGTTAGTTAGATAGATTTCAATGAAGAGTGGATATCTCTGTGGCATTCAATAACTATTATGTTTTGGCTAGATAGTTGACGTTGGTTACTAAAGGGGTGACAGATCATTTGATCACTAAAGGGACTTAAGAGAAGATGAATCATTCTATTCAATTCTTGGAGATGGTTCATAAGAAGATAGGCTACAGGAACGAGAGAGGGATTGGTGGGAGAGCTTAGATATTTGACATTCTACCTGTTAGAGTCCTATAATCATAGGTAACCCGATTCTTCAGCTGTTATTTGGCATTTCCCCATGATGAAGACATCTGGCTTGCTAGTCTCTCGGTTATTTCCATTTCCCCTCCATCCATTTCACCCGATCCTCCATCACCCTGCTGCATTTCTCATCCACCTTTGTGCCCCTCTCTCCCTTGCCCATTTGTCCCATTGACCACATCTCGCCCGCCACTCGTCCCTGCATGAATAAATGAAATTAGGATAATAATCGAATAATATTAAAGGGTTAGTGACATTTTTTAATGCTTGTTAGCCTAATAAAATTGTTTTGAGAGGATAATTTAAAATAAAATTAGTATAGTTAGTTTAATTAAAATATGTTAGACTAATTATTAATTAATTAATTAATTAATAATTAAGTTAGTTGTTACATTAGTGATTAGGTTAGTGTTTATTGATTAACATTAATAAAAACTAACAAACAAAACAAACATTAATTAAAAACAAATTAAAAAAAAAAAAACATAATAAAAATATATATAAATTAAAAAACAAAACATAATAAAAAACATATAAACAAAATACAAAAACATTAAAATAAAAACATAAAAGCACGTAATCAACATATTACAAATAAAATTCAAAAAACAAAAATAAAAATAAAAAACAAAAAACAAACTAAAAAAATATATATCCTAAGTTTTATACCCACTCCCCCATACATATCGGACCCCCCCCTCACGTCCCATCAGCTCATGGGGGTCCGATAAGTTGTTTCCTAAATACCACTCATAGACACGTGGTGGCTCCATAGTCCAGCGGACCCCCCCCTAAAACTGCTTACCACTTCAGGGGTTCGGAATACCACCTATCCCAAAAAAAAATCGCTTTTCCCAAATTTTGCCCATTTTTTCATGTTAAGCATGTCATCTTCCAAAGGCGATTCTAGGCTAATGGAGACATATTTTAAAAAAATGAGAGAGGTTTTTGTTTAGAATGGGCTGAAGACAAAAAACCTCTTCCAGATTTTTCAAAGGTTCAACCAGTTAGGAGAATCGAAGTTGTCTTTCAGCCTCATTTTTCGGATTTTTGGTTTTCCTGTTACAGTTCTGATTTTGCGGGAGTTGTTACGGTGAGATGGAGGAGAATTTGGCGAAACCAAAAGAGGTTTTTGTCTGAAACATACTCATCTACAATAACCTCCTTAAGTTTTTTCCCAGGTGTCAACATTGAAGAGAAACATATGTTTGTTCAGACCCCTTTTTTGCAGAAATTCGGCCCATCTTTCATGGCGGACAATTCAGGATTTTTGGGAATTTGTTGCTATTTTTAGCCGAGGCGGTTGAACTCGACCTCCTGAACCTGGAGAGAGTTGGTTTATATATTGTAATAAGGAAAATTTGGAGAGGTGGATTGTTGATTTATTCATTCCCAGCCCCTAAGGGGATACTTTGTAACATTCCAGATGATCTACCAGAAATAATAAGGCATGGTTCACAGGATTCCTGCATGAGACTTCTTGGTGATGTTTTTTCTTTACGTAAATGTTTTATTACTCTATAATTCCATATATTATCTCTATATCTCATCAAGTAAAAGAAAGACTAAGAGCAGAATTTGTTTAATTACTCTTTGTCTCTGCCTTTTTAATGATCTTCATGTTTTCTTCTAAAGTTAAGCATAGGAATTCTTAGCTACTCCTCTGCTTGATGGACCTATAATATTTTCTTCTCATCCATTCCACTTGATCCCATCAGATCCAATGGTATTGTTTTCTTGCCCTGTGGATAAGATCTTATTATGCCTGAGATAGATCCCTGATTTGACATATAGATCCCATGGCCCAATGAAAATTCGAGTTTTTTGATCTCCCAAACACCTCAAATCTAAAATCCAATCTCATTAGCTAGCCTAATATCTATTCAAAAGAATCTATATCAAACTGAGAGATCCCTCTCTGAGTCTTGGAGGGCTAGATCCAAGACTCGAAGTGGTTTTGATGTTGCCTCTGTGACTGCCTCCACAGCCTTGGGCAAATTATAGAGTGCTAACATAATGGCAACTCCACTGGGGAACTTTCCCCAGTAGTACACTTCAAGCTCCATATCTGATCACTGATGGTGGACAGTGACAAGACACCAGAAGGCTGAGATCATTCACCTGGCGACTCCAACTAGCTCCAGATAGTGTCGACTCAAAGACTCCACTGGAGGAAGAACTTGAAGCATGACCAAGCAGCCTAGAAAGACCAGGTACTCAAGCTCAAATTGTATTCATGATATTATTGGTTTCATCTGCAATTACTTTCTCCCTTATCATGATCCTGGTCCAGAGTATATTGTTGAAATCCGGGATGATCATTTTCAACCCGAAGAGCCTCAAAGAATTGAGCCCATTCCCATAGCTTTTGTACATACTCATACACCTATAGAAAGCCTTGACAAACATAAGCCTTATGCTTTATCCCCCACAATTGTCAAAATCTCTAACACACATGTAAAAACCCAGAGTTATAGGTTGAAACTCCATATAGTTATAAGCCCCTTGCTTTACCTCCTATACTTGTGAAAATCCCAGACAGATACAAACCTCTAGATTTACCTCCTATTCTCCATGACCTCCCTGTCAATTACACCAATAATCTGCCCAAGTTTGATGGAGAGAATGCCAATATTACTGCTGAAAAACACATCCAGAGGTTTGAAGATTTCCTTGACCTTTATGAGGTTGAAGTTGACGATGTATATATAAGGATGTTTGCCCTGTCTTTGCAAGGTAAAGTTAAGAACTGGTTTAAAAATCTCCCAACTGCAAGCATTAACAATTTCCATCAATTTGTGCAAGTTTTCCTAGATCGATTGGTGATCATGAGAAATGTTTTTCTCATCCTAGAAGAGTATGACCATTTGAAAAGACAGCCAGGGGAAACAGTACAACAATTTCAGCAAGGTTCAATAAGGTATATCATGCAATGCCTATTGATATAAGGCCACCTACAGGATCAGCCCACTTGCATTTCCCATATGCCTTCGATCCTAAGATGGCATTCCAATTAAGAGAAAGGAACACTGCAACTCTCGAAGAAATGCAGAACATTGCAGTTGATGTGGAAGCTAACTTGTTGAACAAAAAAGCAAAGTTAAAGGTAGAAGAGAAAGATAGAACATAAAATAGACGGATACCATCTTCAGAAGTGAAGCTAGATGTCTTGGCCAACACTGTAAAAGAGATGATGCAGAAAATTGGTAGGAAAGAGGAGCTTGTTGTTCGAAGACCTTATGTTCCATTAGTGCCAGAACGGACAAGGATAAATGTCCCCAAACACTTTGCAGCCCAGCCTCAGTATTCTGAACCACCAAAGGATTATTTCATGTATTCCATTCACCATACAGTCAAAGATGAAGTTCAAAATCAGAGGGTGGTCGAAAATTCTCTTAACATGATATGCATGTTCAATGGCATTTCATCCATGGATGATTTACCCAAGTATGATCAGTATGATGATGATCATAAGACTGAAATAGATGTGGACTATTCAAAGCAATCAACAACATGTTGTTGGCAGGAAGAAGGTCAGTTGCAACTTAGACATGACAATTAGCCTTTGCACAACAACCATGACAGCGATGAGGAAAATGCAGAAAACTTCAGAGTAAGGGAAAAATCTTTGCCCTTATGTTTCTCTTCTTTTCAAATTTTGAGAGAAAATTGTAAGCAAGTTGTCAATAGTAGGGAGGGAGGATGTTTTGATCAACTAAGTGAAGATGCCATTGCTAATGTGGAGGTTGTTCTAAACCCATAATTGCATCCCCTTACCTACTTTGATTTTCAAATTCCAGATGGAAGTTTAAAGCCTGAGACAAATTATGAGTTAATCCAAAATAACTTTGTACCATTGTGCTTTGATTCATTCCAGTTTTTGAAAAATAATCGTGAGTATATGTTGAAGGATAAACACATAGAAAGCCAGAACCCATTATGTGAATCAATGAAGCAATCTTGTAAATCCTTCAGGATCCCATAGCAACAATTTTAGATGATTATGTGGATGAGTTTGATGATGGCTGGTCAGAGAAACCAACACTATCTTCATGGGAAGAAGAAGTCCAATTACCACAAAGCCAAAATGACAATCAAACTCTGCATATTAATCAAGATTGCAAGGAGGAAAGTGCAGAAAATTTTCAAGAAAATGCAAACTGCCTCCCCATGTGTTTTGCCTCACTCCTGAGGGAACATTTCAAACAGGTTGTAAATAGAAAGGATGAGGAATGCTCTAATGCACCAAGTAAGGAGAACATGGATGATATAGAAGCTATTACAGATTCAGAAGTGCAGCCCTTGAGTCTTTGTCCAGGCCAAAAACTCAGATGAAAACACAAAGCCCGGGACAGGTAATGAGCTGATCCATTTTGATTCCCTGCCCTTATGTTTCAGTTCTTTTCATACTTTGAAAGGGAATCTTGGTCAGATTCTGGTTGAGGATCACAGGGTAAGCCATGAAATGCCAGCAGAACAAATTCCACAGTCATCTAAAATATTTTATGACCCTATAGCTAATATGTTAGATAGATTGTGTTTTCAAAGTCAGTTTTCATTTACCCCCAACGATTTCAAAAATTGTTATGATATGGATATGAACAGACAATCAACTACAGGGGTGTGTTCAGCAGAAGCATCATTCAGAAACCATCAAAAAAGTTGCAGCCATGTCAGGAAGTGCATGAGGATGCAAATAACACAACTACAACTTCAAATCATGAAGTTGAGTTGGTTAAATTTGAATATCCAGTAATAGGTCAAGTTTATCTTGATCCAGTGGCTATTTATATGGAGAAATTGTTCATCACAGAGCCACAATGCATTCCCATTATTTTTGTTATGTGTCGTGTTTATCAAGCCCCTTGTGATGAAGATCAAGATGGAAAGCATTTCATGATGCCTATGCAAGTCCTATTTCTGATATTGTTGGAAAACATTGAAAGAGCAGAGTTGTTAGAGAAGTTGTTTGACTAGCTACACCGGCATTATTGTATCATTTAGAAAGACGAAATGGTCAGTAGTGTAGGGTAGGTAGCAGTTTTGAATAAGCTCAGTCATTTGAGCATCTTTTCAATATTGTATGATTTCCAACAGAGTTTGCATTTGATAGCATCTAGTTCACTATCCAGACAAATATGAGCCAGTTCGAAGATTGTAGCTACAGTGACTCCATGGCCCAATGAATAAAGCACTGGTCTGCATGTTCAGAGTTCAGTGGTTCTTGACACCTCCTAAAAGAGCTGCCATCCCCAAGTGGAGCCTATGTTAGAGTCCTGTAATCATAGGTAACCCGATTCTTCAAATGTTATTTGGCGTTGCCCCGTAATGAAGACATTTGTCTTGCTGGTCTCTCGGTTATTTCCATTTCCCCTCCATCCATTTCACCCGATCCTCCATCACCCTGCTGCATTTTTCATCCACCGTTGCGCCCCTCTCTCCCTTGCCCATTTGTCTCGTTGGCCACAGCTCGCCCGCCACTCGTCCCTGCATGAATAAATGAACTTAGGATAATAATCGAATAATATTAAAGGGTTAGTGGCATTTTTTAATGCTTGTTAGCCTAATAAAGTTGTTTTGAGAGGATAATTTAAAATAAAATT
>JZKD02S1778992.1:265493-281396 GCA_000966675.3 Picea glauca | reverse complement strand
AAAAAAAAAAACAAAAAAAAACAAACAAACTAAAAAAAATATATCCTAAGTTTTATACCCACTCTCCCATGCATATCGGACTCCCCCCCCTGCTCACGTCCCATCAACTCATGGGGGTCCGATAAGCTATTTTTCTAAATACCACTCGTGGACACGTGGCAACTCCAAAGTCCAGCGGAACCCCCCCCCCACCCCCCTAAAACTGCTTATCACCTCAGGGGGGTCCGGAATACCACCTATCCCAAAAAAAAACCGCTTTTCCCAAATTTCGCCCATTTTTGCCTGTTCATCATGTCATCTTCCGAAGGCGGTTTTGGGCTAACAGAGACATATTTTAAAAAACCGAGAGAGGTTTTTGTTCAGCACGAGCTGAAGATCAAAAATTTCTTCCAGATTTTGCAAAGGTGCAACCAGTTGGGAGAATCGAAGTTGTCTTTCAGCCTCATTTTTCGGATTTTTGGTTTTCCTGTTACAGTCCTGATTTTGCGGGAGTTGTTACGGTGAGTTGGAGGTGAATTTGGAGAAACCAAAAGAGGTTTTTGTCCGAAACATACTCATCTACATTAACCTCCTTCAATTTTTTCCTAGGTGTCAACATTGAAGAGAAACATATGTCTGTTCGGACCCCTTTTTTGCAGAAATTCGACCTGTCTTTCATGGCTGACAGTTCAAGATTTTTGGGAATTTGTTGTTATTTTTAGCCGAGGCGGTTGAACTCAACCTCCTAAACCTGGAGAGAGTCAGTTTATATATTGTAATAAGGAAAATGTGGAGAGGTGGATTGTTGATTTATTCATTCCCAGCCCCTAAGGGGATACTTTGTAACATTCCAGATGATCTACCAGAAATAATAAGGCATGGTTCACAGGATTACTGCGTGAGACTTCTTGGTGATGTTTTTTCTTTGCGTAAATGTTTTCTTACTCTGTAATTCCATATATGTATCTCTCTATATCATCAAGTTAAAGAAAGACTAAGAGCAGAATTTGTTTAATTACACTCTGTCTCTGCCTTTTTAATGATCTTCATGTTTTCTTCTAAAGTTAAGCACAAGAATTCTTAGTTGCTCCTCTGCTTGATGGACCTGTAATCTTTTCTTCTCATCCATTCCACTTGATCCCATCAGATCCAATGGTCTTGTTTTCTTGCCCTATGGATAAGATCTTATTATGCCTGAGATAGATCCCTGATTTGACATATAGATCCCATGGCCCAATGAAAATTCAAGTTTTTCGATCTCCCAAACACCTCAAATCTAAAATCCAAACTCATTAGCTAGCCTAATATCTATTCAAACAAATCTATATCAAACAGAGAGATCCCTCTCTGAGTCTTGGAGGGATAGATCCAAGACTCGAAGTGGTTTTGATGTTTCCTCTGTGACAACCTCCACGGCCTTGGGAAAATTACAGAGCGCTAACACTACCCATTGAAGCCAATTAGAGGATTACGATTGACTTAGAGAGTTATTGCAACAATAGTGAGAAGGAACCTTGTTGAGCCTCTAAATTGGCATCTCCACTACCCTATTATACTCCTCATTTATACCTTTTTGGCCTACCTAAGCTTGGATAAATGACAAAGAACATTACCATTAGCCATTGATGAGATCATAAGGTAAAGTATAATTGAATTCATGCATTTTGTGGTTTATTGAGCTAGGAGACTAAATGTTTCATGTACTAATGTTTTAAATTGCCACGTGTAACCTTTGACCTCTAGATGAGTCCAACATTTCTTTGTCAGCTTAGCCATCCGGTACTTATGCGCCATATTGTCATTGTCTAAATCCGGTACCAAGCGCACCTTCCATTCAGATCTGGTACCGAACTATTCACTGTCTTGATCCGGTACCAACGACCACATACTGTTCTAGTCTGGTACCAACCACTTGCGTACTGTTCGGATCCGGTACCATTTATCGAATCTCACCTGTCACGATCCGGTACCAATACAGGAAGCAGAATATACCAAGTTTAGCTCTAGATCGTGACCAAGATAATTGTTGGATGTTTGCTAAAACATCAAAACTATAGCAAGGCTATGTTAAGCTAGTTTGTTTTTGCTTCATCCTCATACACTTTGTGTCATGAGGATGTGTTGACGGGCGAAATTGACCGTCCGTCAACTGGGAGAGTGGAACCGGTCCGGGGTTGTCTAATAACCCAAGCCGTTTGGGATGAACCACCCTGACAGGTTTAGCGGCTCCGTTAGCCGATCTAAAGTCCTAAGAAAACAAAAGAAAACTACTATAAACTAACTAATCTAACTAAAACTAACTAATAAAACAAACTAAACTAATCTAACTATTCTATATATACAATCTACTAACTAATATTATACTAACTCTAACTAATTAACTATCTAACTACTAACGGAAATATAACTTATTCACAAAATGTATAATATCTACAATTTATAGATTTGAATAAAACCTGAAAAACTCATTTGCATTCTGTCCTAAGGTAGAGAGAGATATTTTTTGTTGATTTTATAATTTTATGAACAAGAAATAAAACAAAAAAAATAACTAAACTAAACAACTAATATACTAATTCTAACTACAAATCTAAATAAACATATATCTAACTAAATTACTAATACTAAACAAACTAACGAAAATAAATCACAAACTGACCTGGAGAAATGCTCCAGATTTGTCCTGTGTATGATGATTGTCTTAGCTTATCGGAGGGAGGAAATCCGCACCAAATTATCCAGGAGCTTCTCGTAAACGATAGCTGCAATGCTCTTCAATTATGATTACAGGACAAACAAGACATAAAAATTACAACAATCTTATGATTTATAAACCTTCACAGTTAGATAAACCCGTATGCAAAGATTTATACAAAATAATTCAATTGATGAAGAAGAGAAATCTGTCATTCATTAACTGAACAAAGTAATTGCTATATTTTTTTAAGTATTGAAAGAGATCAAATATGGATAAAACATTAATTAAATCATATCATCCTGCAATAGATTATAATGGCTAAAGTAGTCTATAATCAACTGCAAACGACATGCATAAACTTGAAACAAAAGATTGATATTATGAAAGCGAAAGCTGTAGCAAAACATCAATTGATGTCTCAGTTTGTATTAGAAATCCATAGCCTGGTTCTCCCACAAGTGAGGATTCTCCTTATTACAAAAAAACAATAAGTATTTAAAGACCTTCTACAGGGTAAAACATCCCTGTAGAAGTTATCAAACTGTTTACAGAAAATCTAGGAAGATATCTCAAGTCTGACTAAACTAGGAACCTAAAATAAAAACTAAATCACACAAATATCTCCTAGACTGTCCAGTATGTCCAATGCAATTCGGATGTACCTGAAAGGTGTTCAAAATGGACAAGTTAGAAGGGTATTTTATTAATAAAATGATAAAAATCTAATTCTATAGACTAGCTACAGAATCTTGCGATTCTGTAGCTGGTCTAAATAAGACACAGAATCAGCATTAAAATTAATTCAAATCTTTTTTAAAGAATTAAATTCAACTAACATCTAATAGCTATTTGAAAACGAATCATTCAAATTGAAATTGTTATACCATTTTGAAATCAAACAAGACCAAGATCAATCAAATGACTACAGAGATACGTGTACTCTGTTTCGTTTGTTGCCACAAAATCAGGTGAACAGTATCATATCGAACAGTAACGAAATCGTTCCATAAATTGAAATCGATATAATTAAAACAAATCATAGGCAATTGTTATGTTGCCTCATCAACAGGAAACACGATCGAATCCAGACAAGATCATTTTCAAATCGACATAACTGTATCGACATAACAAACGATCCATGCCACGAGCGAATTAAATCAAAACTGGCGCGTAAATGTTCACAAACGAAATCATAATGAGATCAATCAACATGATCTGTAGGATTAGTTCGATCGTTTGTTATTGTTATTTTGGGGCAAACAAACTCGTTTGACAATGAACGAAACCGTTCATTTCAAAACGGATTATAACCGGATTTGACAGAGATAACGAATGTCGATCAATTCATTTTGCAAATCAAACAGAGCAACATCTATAATACGAATCCAACTCATAAAACAATCTTACCAACTCAAGATATGGGATAATCCAATCAAAATAAGAGTGAATCAAACAGTTGGGGTTTAACATAGTTATTATGAATCAAAACCGCTCCATGATTCGGGCGTGGATATCATTTGCACAGGCTTAAATGAGAGTATCGTTTTCATAAAAAAAAACAGAGTCGTTCTTTCCAAATCAGAGCCGAACAGAGTTGTATTCATGTTTTAGAAGATTACATGGCACAGCATATTAAAAGATCGTATCAACCAAACTCACGAAATCGTTTCGAAAATCAAATCATCAAAACTCAATTAAGGTCGATGTGATCCGACTACAACGAAATCATACCAAATCAAAATATGATCGTGCTCTAAATTTAGCATGAAAACCTCATGTTCAAGTTGGATACAAACAAATTCAATTGAAAGCAAACCATCGATTTTGTTAACTTAACAGACAAACGAATCAAATCCGATGAAAATCTATCAGTGGCTAAACTGGGTATGAGCAAATCGTGTATCCAAATCGAAACTTGATTTATTTTTAGCAAAGCGAAAACAATGTACAGGATTAACAACATTATGACAGAGCCATTTCGAATGATAGACAGAGCTATTTGAAAACGGAATTCAAATCACTATATTAATCTTGGTCATTCACAAAACTAAAATGATATCAAAATTCATACCTGTATGACGAGCAGACGGCTTGATCATGACAATTTGGAGTTGACAACGGCTGTGGCCGATTCAACATTCTTAAAAACGATGGAACCAATGGTTCTCTGCTTCGTATCAGTTGCTTGAAGTTTGTCTCTTTGGCTGGTCAATACTGCAACTTGATTTTCCAATGATTGGATTTTTGATTGAAGTAGGGGAACATCTATATAGTATCGTTCCAACCACAAATCACATTGGTCACAGGACGACTGTCCGGGCTTCGAAAGTGCAGGTGAGGGTTTGGTTACATTGCCAAGGGTTTCGTTAGGTAGTTTGATCCCAGGGTGGCTAGGATTATTCTTTAGGCAAGGGGGCAGATTAGAAACGAAATCATAAGGTGGCTCGGAGCACAGACCCTGTGAGTAAGGGTACTCACTGGCTAGGAAGCATTCTATGTCAGAGTCTGAATCCTCACTAAGGACTATGGGCTTCTGCTCAACAGTGGGTTTAGGTTTATTCCTAGCCATTCTCGAAATAAGTCGAGCGTTCTTTTTACCCTTGGCATCAACAGTAGGGTTTGCCTTGGCCTTTTTGCTCACAGACCTTTTTATAGCCTCAACCTTCTCAGTTATAACGTCTGGTAAGTCAACATTAGGGTCGACCGAGGGTTTAGGAGAGGGCAGTAGGACATGGAAGGGCACGGGTGGCCTGACCTTGGTTTCATTAACCACAGGCTTGTCAATCTGGACAGGGTCGGCATTAGCAAAACCATTTCGATAGATAAAAGCTTGCCAGCTATCATCGTGGCGATTCAAGTGATGAACAACGATGAGTCTGATTAGGCCATGGTGGAACAGGCTACTATCGGCCTTCTCCCTTTTAAACCTTTTTGACATTTTATATAGGCTACGCTGGAAGTAAAAGGGCATATTCAATGGGTATCCCATAGAATTCATCAACAAACGCAGGTGGTAGAGAAAAATGAGTCCATATCGACCCTCACAAGTCACGAATTGTTTGACCACCATCAAAATATCATGCCATCGTGGTTTAAGTGTGGAGATGGTCATACCTCTGTCACAGGATGTGACCTTTCGCGAGACGAACAGTAGCGGCCATGGCACCTCCTCGACCTTAGAGTTTTTAAACCAACGTTGGCCAGAGGATGGTAAACCTGTAGCAGAACTAATAAACTCCTCATTGATTTCCAACTGAATGTCACCCACCTTGGCTCTATAGCCATCAAAAGTTAGGGCGAAATGTTGTGCAACAAATAAATAAAAACCCTCAAATCGTTGTACAAAGGTGAGCCAACCGTTATCCTCTAAGTCTTTCCGGGCATTGTCGAATAGTAGCAACGCTTGGCTACCGTTCGGCTCGATTCTCACCACTGGTGCCATGGAGCCGAGCACACAGTAAGCCCAGGGTTTGGATCATAGCACACACAGGAGCAGAGTGCACGAAGGGTTACCCGAGCTAACAGATGTGAAACGGGGATAAGGGATAGGCATAAATGGCATCGTGCGAAGGTGGTGGAGCTATTTGTTGGCCATGCATAATAGTTATTGCCAATGGTACAACCGCTGACGCTTATAGCTGTTCAACACACTATTGTATGGTTTAACAATCATGTCATTTGTCCGACCAATGAAACCAATGGTAAGTGTATTAATCATTTGTGCAAGCAATGGTTATACCATAGTTTTAAAACCAATCATACAAATTGAAATCAATACCAAGTGTTTAACCAATGTGACATGCGTTGTATCAATTCATATCAAGAGTTTAAGCGAGGTACCAATGCGTTTTGAACTAGGTGTCATATCAAATGAAATATATCAAGGGTTTAACCATAACACCTATATATTTTATGAAAACAATGATCAATCAAATCAAAGAACAAATAAATCCAATCGCCAATGAATCACAAACTTAATCACTCATGAAACGAAACTACATGATCAATCAAAGAATGCCAAATGACTGCAGATCAAAAGGTCTTGCCAACTGTATAATGATAAGTGAAATGTAAGCGCAATGGGCATATCGACAAGAAGGATAACGATAATTCAATAATGATTTTAATGCGACTTCGAAAGACCAAGTTTTCACGCTTACAGTCGTGAAAACAAAAACGAAGGTAAATGTGCAAAAATCGTAAAAATAAAAGTGTTGTTTATTTGAGAATTGCGACGAAAAATTGATGTTTGCAAAACATTGGTGTAGGCAGCTTATAAGACAATGGAAAAATGTGAATTGGCTGCCAACAGGATGAAGCTTAAAATATGTAACCAAATATGTAAATTTGGCAATTGACTAATTTGCAAAAGGTTTCACCTCCTTGTGTTTCACGACTAAGACTGTTTAAATAGTCATGGCAAGGATGGTGGAGGTAGTAGAGAATTAGCATAACACAGCATATGAAGCAGCGTTACATATTGTAGACCATATTCTGAGTTGAATTTTAATAGAAGGACTTCATTTATCTCCATGTCTTGATCGTTTATGAATGAATATGAGTTGAGTTGTTAGCATAGTTTGATTCTATGTTTTGAAGTTTGAGTAAGAATAATGTGTGGATTGAAAGCAAGTTTACTGTAGACTCTATTCGCTGACTTGTTGAAGCGGCAAGGGCCCACCGCCCAACAAAGGTCAGCATCCTTATAGATTAGTGTTAGTAGTTGATTTCAATAGTATAGATGTTAGACTAGCTGAAGCTTTGATCCTTTCAGATGATAGCAGTATAGTTCAGTTTAGAGTTTCAATTATATGATTGTTTAGAGATCTTTACTTACTCTATTTTGCATATGCTCTCTCTATTTTATGGATTTGATTTTGTTTCATGGATATGAATGTTGGCAACAGTAGTCAGACATATTTGAAGGAGAACTAGTGAAGTTCACAACAACACATTGTGAACCACAACATACTCAGTGTATTGACTATTGAACTACCCATGCTATGTCTTGATGATTGATGTGTGATTTCCCTTTCAGAAGTCTGATTGCATAGTTAACTTTCTGGATCAGATAACAGAGTTGATCTGTCAAAAGAACTCCATCTCATACTTGCATGTGCCATAATGGAGTAGATAGCCTCTCTATGAAAGACAACCAAAGTGTGTTTCGGTTTGCTAGTTTGCTTTGTTTCTACCATGCATAATTTAGAATGGTTCTATGCTCATGACATTAGAATTACCTTTCTTACTGGTGTCTTGTAACTCTGTTGATTACAAATCCCGGATTGATAATTAATGAGTGCATTATACTAATCATATAAGTAGCACAACAAACCTCGTTGTGGAAAGGATGGGCCTAACTTTGCAACTAAGAGTACTATACACTGTAAAACATACGTGCATCCTTGTGGATGTGGAATATTCCTAGAGGTTATGCGAATTTGAGTCATAAATACTCATCGACTGACATTATCCAAGATTGATATTAAATGGAGTTTATTCCCATGCGGGTTCTCCTTAAAAGCATTTATGTACTATTTGATGAATATTTATGAGATTAATTGTCTATTTTTTATTCTATTAAATGATTAATAAGGAAATAAATTTTGGTCATAATATTCATGATACATAATTGTTTATTTTAATGGTATCGACTGTGTAGATACATTGGACGATTTTGACGTGTCCATGGAAAATGGATTAGTTTGGTATGAGCATGAGTTTCTTGTTTTCCTAAGGACTATATGGTGAAAATTAGACTTGGATATTTGAAAGGTGTAGCACCATTGCTGCCTAGAATCACTTGTATTCATGCCTTGGTTGGAACTTAGATAGTGGAAGACCAAGGGGTTGATGAAGGTGAACTTGGATTCAATAATTTGGAGCTGTAAGTATAAGGGTATTGTAGAATTGTTGCTAGATTTAGTTTAAGCTTATGTTGAGAAGAATAAAGATGAGGAGAGGACATATCCAATGGAGGAAGGGAGACATTGCATGATCAATTCAACTGGGCTCATAACATAAACATACACCTTTTATGTTCTACATTACTCCCTGAGAATATATATAGATAAGTTTACATGTATGGATGGTCGTAAATTAAAAATTGCTATCTAGGTGATCCAGGTGGATATTGGTGGCCACTGGCCACCCATCTATTCAAACTGGCTCCTCGTGTTCATTTTTGTTCAACACGGTTTTTTGTACTGCTTTATAATTGTGAGTTCTACACTTCTAGGGTTGTCTGAAGCCTTACACATTCTCCAGGTGGATTTGGCCTCTCGCCTAATCCAACTGGCTTATTTTGTATGTTTTCATGTCAACACATCTTGTTGAACTTTCAGGGCTATTTTGGGGCCCTAAACATTGTTTTTTGGGCTCTCCACAGTCAAACTGTAGACAGAGTCATAGTCTAACAGAGAAATGTGTAGTTCTCTGAAAGACCTTTCCAACGAGCTATCACACACCTCTAAAACGAGGGTCGTATGCAAAAGTTATGACCCTAGGAAGTTGAGGTACTAAATTACACCAACTTACCCATAGGGCCCACATGACTTTTGGTGTTTCACCTTCTAGGGTTAGGTTTTTGGATGTCTAGGGTTTTGGCATTCATGAGTAATATGAAAAGGGGCTATGGAGCCTCATTGTAATCCATTATGCTCATACGGATGCGCTTAAAAGCCACATCTCTTCTCAGAGATAACTACCACCATTCGAGCAAGTTCCAGTTCTGTAGTTTTACAGTTTCAACCTATTTCTTTATTTAATAAAAGATATGGTTCACTGGATATTTGTGTTGTGCTTCCTATCTCTGTGTTTATTATATTCAGTCTGTTAATTAGTTCGTTCCGCTCCTAAATCTGGATCAGTAGGTATTGGAGATAAGGAAACATTGTGACCTTGATATATATCTCAAATAGATCCAAGTGTAATCTAGCTTTATTCACCAACAAAATAACATATTTTTCCATAATGAGATATTCAACCTAGTTTTCTAGTTCATGACACATCTGCCCACTTTTTGTATATGCAAGCAGTAAACAATGCAAGTACTTCTAACTTGTCATCCTCACCATCATAACCATGAAACACATGCAATGTAGTTTCATATGCCCATATAATGATGGTTGTAGGTAACAATGCATTTTTTTTGTTGATGACTTGCACAAAACATAGGGGAAGGTTGAAGTTCTGTTATGGGTTGAGGCATATGGCAGAACAAGCCTAAAGGACAATTGTAGGTGACTTCCTATGCTCTATAAAGAGGACAAAAAGAAATCCTAAGCAAGCCATCAATATAGAAATAAACATTAGTGACTAGGTTGTAAACCAACGATTCTTTTATCCAATAAAAATGATAAATAATGTGTTGTACATAATTGAACTCACACAAATGATTCATTTAACAATTAATTGACCGAGGAAACTGCGCAACAACATATTAGTCATAGTGTTGTAGCTTATCAAATAATTGAATCAACGATCAATTAAAGTGAGGATTAACATTATGTCTACCAATTAACGGTTCCAATAAACATTTCATTGAATCAACAAGCATGAAAACAATGTAATAGTTGGATTACACAATGGACAAGCCATAATTTTACACTAGTGGTCAAGCCAACTAGTAATTGATTCAAACATTAAGAGGTGTTAAGAGTAATTACCACTATAACTAAGCAAGCATGTAAATAACTCAATCACACACCATGACAACATAATTTTTACCTTAGAAACCCAACCATCAAATATGGCTTTGTTTATGCTCAGGAAATTTTACGAACTAGAGCTATACACTCTCCATAGGATTTTTTGTGTATTCTTACTCATTGGTATACTTTTATAAATGGTATTGGCTCAAAGACAATCTTTTCTCCTCACAATGGAACTCAAAGTCATGTTTTTCCTCCAATATTTGAGCAAACTTTAGAACAAGTCCTTATTCTTCTACTACTACACCCTTATTCCCAAGATTCCATTTCTTTACATCACTCTTGGTTTTTTCATTATTTTTTTTTAAAGAAACATACCTGAAATTATATTAAAAGGGGTTGTGCCTAAGCAAACACCATCCAAATAGTCTACATAAAATGACATATAACCTGAATATTTATATATCTAGTATAGAGACAACAAAATTTAGCATCCTTCTGAAACCTTGCCCAAAATCTTCAATACCAATAACATCTTTGTCAAATTGTCCTAAACAACACAAAATTAAAAAAAACATAAACTAGATATAAGAAGTAGAATCTTGAACATCAAAGGCCCTTGAGAGATGTTTTGGCCACTCTTTTGTGCCCATAGGAGCAATTCTACGGTTTGAGTTCCCTGTATCATTTCCAACATCAACATCAGGAGGAGAGGATCTACTAGAATTAACAGAGTCTGAAACTAAGCACTAAGGGAGGGCATGAAATCTAAGTTTTTGTATGGAAACATCCATCCCATCCAAACAATGGAACATAGTAGTTAGTGTTGCCTCAAATTCACCAAAATTTTCCTCCATTCTTCGAGTTAACCCGACCATAATTTCCTCAAATTCCCTAAATTTGGTCATTAACTAATGGAGGGCCAAATTGTTAGCCTAGGAAAATTCCTCAAGGCGACGAAGTATATTTTGAATACCATTCAAAGATGGCTCCATTGTTTCTCCCTGTGACTGGACCCTGAAGCTACTCCAATCAACAGTAGAATTCCCACCACTACCATGAAATGCAACACTAAACAAGACACAACATAAGGGAATAATGCACAAAAGAGAAAGAGCAACACCACAACCATAAGGAGCCAAGCAAAAAAATAGAGAGAACCTGAGAGATGACCGAAGATGCCAAGGGTTGGTTCTTCCAATGGCAACCCCAACCTGGATCCCCAAGCTCAAACCCCAAAGGGGGACGACTGGGTGAAACAAACACAAACTAAGGCTCTTTTCCAATATGGAGGCAGTTTCATTTTGATACACATGCAATTGATCCATTGTTCAAACCATAATTCCACCTAAAGAACCAGGGGTGCTTGTGCTTGATTGAGTGCCCACACACTTCACATTAATGCTCAGACATTTGATCATAAATCCTCGCGATATGAGGAGGAAGGCACACTTATCGGAGAGTATCTTCATCCTACCAAATCACATCATAACCAAGGGTTTAAGGGATGGAGGTCACCCCTCTTAATCCATTGACATTTATCTTCCCCTTTGGATTCCTAGAGCCAACCTTAGCCCGATGGTCAACTAGGGGGTTAAGGCACCTCTTTATATGAAATAGTTTTAGCTCCCAAAAACTGTTACTTAGAGAAATGATTTGGTGGAGAATGTCATTCAGGTGATTGTTCTCCATGAGGTTTCTTTTGATTACCGCTCTGACAATCATCATAGGGTCGTTGAAGACTGTTAGATGAGAGATATTGCGCTCTTTTGCTAATTTAAATCCTTCATATAGTGCATATGTTTCAACGATATTGTTTGTTGTAGTCCCTAAACCCCATGCGTAATAGGATATTGGATTTCCTCTAGGATCAAGGAGACTCACACCTTCACGTGTTGCCCTAGCTCTCTTAGGTTGTTTTCACATCAAGCAAGTATCCTCTATTATAGAGTTTCCTTGGAGTGTCAACCATTAGATATTTGGTTTCATCTTCTTGTGACCTTTGGCCTATGGTCTTCAAGGTGGCCATTGAATTCAAACTTTGCCAAGAATTCTCCTCTTTACAAGGTTTGGAGCTATTCAAATCCATTTTAAATCACACCTCCCCATTCATAGGATTTTGGTCCCCAAAAGATTCAAATCAACTCTTTTTATTCTTCTTCTTCTTCAATGATGTTCTTGCCTCCTCTGCAACCACAAAACATAGTTGTTTTATTGCCTTTTATGGATATTTAAAGAACCCATCTAAGTCAAATTTTTGCATCAATATCTGGCATTCATCCTCAATAAGGGATGCTTCCACTGCAATATTGAAGATTAAAATTGAATAGGGGTTTCCCTTGATGTTGACATGACCCTGTTGTCCATCTCATTGGTGGAGATGACATATTTTGTTGTTATAGGTGCCTAGACAACTTTTTCTCCTTAGGTGATAGGTGAAAGCAACTATTTCTTCTACTTGACCTTGACTCTCTAAAATTTTCTCTTGGATATGAAATTTTTGTGATGATGTTCYAGATGAAGCCTCCAACAYGTAGTTTCCCAATGTCYAGTTAATTTGCAATGTTGACAAAAATTTCTACAACCACATGGGCTACTTGGYATTCTCTTATTGTTCATGTTCTTCTTTTTGTTGAYGRMTTKCTTCTTCTAGCGGGTGGTCACTTAGTGGCCTCTCATACCATGAAAGTAACATGCACCAGAGTGCCAATAATCATCAAAATTGTGGTCATTATACAAAAAAATAAGAGGTGATTGTCCATRCCTCTTCAATTTGTTCTTTCACTTGTTGACTTGCTTTCTTGGTCCTCCAAGTGTTGGTGTAGTTTTGGATGGAAAAAACATCCCTTTAGCACCCCCATTCAAGCKTCTACAAGCATGTTGGAGGAATGGTTTCTTTCCCACTCCTATTTTTGTTGCTTTTCCTTCAACTGAAATGGCCTTTTCTTTGGTCCCTCTTTCCTTARCAAAAATAATCTTGGTTGTCTTAGCTTGAGGAAATTTTTTAAGAGATGAKATGCATTCACTTAYTTCCTCTTTGCCACCAAAACCCAGGCCTTCATGTTTGACCCTATGTTTAGCTACAATGGGGTTTACAATCCCTTGGCTTCATTTGCCTAAATCTTGGACATTGCAACCCATTTTTTTCATTAGCTTGGAACTTATGTATCTAGTATATTTTTCAAAATTACAAAAAGGCTCTTTTGAAAACAAATTGAGAAAGGTCCTTGGAGGGTGAGCTTACCATGCTCACCTCAATCATAATGTTGATTTCGGTAGTAGCAATGGTGGTTCTTGCACTTCCTTTCTCTCTTGGACAACTACCTATTGCTTGGATAATGCCTCCTCCTTTGTTGCCAATTCTTGGAACAACCGATCCATCATCTAAGTGAACCTTTGTTCTTACCATTATCCCAGTTGTATTACTTTATTTCTCAATGACAAGAGGTGAACTTATATTTTACCCCAAATTACCATGACAATAGTGATAGAGACCTGATGTTCAACAAAGTGTTGTTTTAGCAAAGACAACAAATTTTCAAAAGTCTCAAGGTCCTTTTCCAGGTCTGTTATCCTCCTATCAAACCTCTATACCTTCTGCTTCAAGTGTCAATCCTCCTCTTGGATCTACATATTGATGGCCCTTAGGTCTTTCAACGTTTCTCTTTTCAATGCTTAATTACCAATATTGGACCTTCTTTCTCCTCAAAGTACTAGCATCTTCTTTGAGGTCACAAATTCAACTACTTTCATACAAATATGACATGTAAATGGTAAGCCTATGGCTATCCATCTTGCCAACACTAATCTTCAATGCAGAAATTAACCACACGTTGTATAATTCTAAATGTCAAGTCGACAACATACCACATGCATGCTCAATATAACTAGGCTTAAAACATAAAGATAAACCTTATTGATTGTACATTACTTCTTAAGAATATACATAGATAAGTTTACATGTCTAGATGGTTGTAAATTAAAAATTCTATGCAGGTATTGGATATAAGGAAATGTCATGTCCTTGATAGATATCTTGGACAGATCTAGGTGGGATCTAGCTCTATTAAAAAATAACATATTCTACTACAATGAAATCTTCAACCCAACTTTCTAGTTCACCACACATTTTCCCACTTATTTTATATGGAAGAAATACATGCAAGTATTTCTAAATTGTCATCCTTATAACCATAACCATGAAATGCATGCAATGTATTTTGATATGCTCATATAATGATGGATGTAGGTAAACATTGCATTTTGTTGTTTTTGACTTGCATAGAGTGTAGGGGATGGATGAAGTTGTGTTATATGTTGAGGCATATGGAAGAATGGTCCCAAAGGATAGTTGTAGGTGACTTCCTACGCTCTATGTAGAGCACATGAAGCAATCTTGAGCAAGCCAGTGATTCAAAGAGTAATAGTAGTGTTGTGGTTGTAAGCTAGCAATTCTAGTAGTCAATAAAAGGTTGTATAATGTGGTGTACATAGTTGAAATCACACCAACCATCAATTAAAGTGAGGATTAACATTGTGGCCACCAATAGATGGTTCCAAAAAACATTTTATTGAATCAACAAGCACGAGAACACTATTATAAGTGGATTACATAGTGCATAAAACATAATTTTACACCAATGGTCAAACCAACATGGAATTGATTAAAATGTTGAGAGATGTTAAGAGCAATTCCCTCTAGAACTAATTAATCATGTAGAGAACTCAATCACACATCATAACTACACAATTTACCTTAGAAACCCAAACGACAAAATCACAAAGATGGCTTTTGTTAATGCTTAGGAAATTCCACAAACTAGAGCTATATACTTTCCATTGGAGATTTTGTGTATTCTTACTCACATGCGTGTTTTATAGATGGTTATAGTTGAAAGACAATATTTGTTTCTCACATACAAGCTAAAAATCCTCTTCATTATTTCATCTTTGAGCAGACTTCAGTCAAAGTCCTTATTCCTCTACTATTGTGCCCTTCTTCCCCACCTTCCATTTCTTTTCCATCTATGTTGGGTTGTTTTTGTATCAAGAAAGTGTTCTCTATTATAGTGTCGCCTTGGAATGATATTCATTAGATGATCCATTTCATATTCTTGTGGCCTTTGGCCTTTGGTATTCAAGGTGATCATTGACTTCAAACTTTACCAAGAATTTTCCATTTTACAAAGTTTGGAGTTATTCAGATCCATATTAGATCATCAGAGAGGGCATTTAGGTTGATCAATAAAGAGGAAGCCCTCTCTTTCGATAGGAGAGGTCATTTCCATTTACTCTCCTTCATTCTCCTTATTATATATGAGAGTTTGAGATTCACTAGAATCCTCATAACCCCCTTTTGGGGCTTCCAAGATTGTTTCTATTACACTGCTTCCTTCCACCCTAGGGTCTGGATTTGTGCACCTCATGGACTTGGGTTCAATAGGAGATTCTAATATTCCATCTTATAATGTTTAGATTTTGACACTTGTTCCTTGAATGCATTGAACTAGGAGATGAAATTGACTTACTTGATTAAACACAAGTTTGAGGCATCTTTGGGGTTTGTAGGTCCTG
>JZKD02S1778992.1:233017-249321 GCA_000966675.3 Picea glauca | reverse complement strand
AGAATTCTCTTCTCAGATGGCCTGTCCTTTAGCAAATTGAGCACCAAAAAGGAATACCCAGATAATCTAAGAGTTGTGCAATGAGGAGGCTCCTCCACTCTATCTCCATAGATTCAGGCAACCCAGTGTGTATGTCTATTTCCACTAAGACCTTTGCCATTCGTTTATCTGAAGTAGATAGAGCCTGTGCATCCACCCGTAGGAAACATCCTAATGAGTTTCCAATGAGCTCAAGCGCCCGTTGGTTCCACAACTGAAGAGGGAAGCCTGAGAGGAGAACCCAGATGTGTCTGTAGTTGAAGTATTCTGTAGCTGGGTTGAACCCGAGCATCCATCTCTTGAGCATTAGAATCCCTCCCCCATAACCCCAGAACTTACCCAGGATGCCAACCGTATCCTTAGGGTTCTTAAAAATAAAACCTAGCCATCCTTTTTGGAGTATATGAACCTCTGGAACGTAGCCTAGAACATGCTTCCACATAGCAGATAACCAATCCTCCAGGCCCTGCTTGCATCTTTCCTTATAAGCTAGCCTTCCAACTAAGGCACAAAGAGCCAGGTTACAAGCTTCAGAGAGCCCTACGTCCATCCCCAACACTAGTCTGGGATGTTTTTGTTTCGACTTCCACACTTGGTGCGTCCTCTTTGTAGTGCTCCTCTTATGATAGATAGAGGACCCACCAATGAAACTGCCCTCTAGATGGGCGTCCTCTCCAAACCTCCTTTCACTCTGTTTATAAGTTGTTTGTGCGCCCACCGGCTCGGACTGCAACTTAGAACCACCAAGAGCTGAGCTCAACAACTCTGCGTTCCCAGGGGAGTGACGACTCTGGGTAATAGTGGGGGGAGTAGAAGATAGTAAACCGGTAGTAGGCTTCTTGAGAGTGTCATTAAAGTGAGCCCTCCGATAGTATCTACTACAAAGATCATCGACCGATGCCAAGACCTTCGGTTGGTTCCATGGATCCATGTCCCCTCCTCCTATGGGATCCGAGCCCGCACTATCCATTAAGGAACCTTCTCTGCCCACTTGGGGTAACCTCCTCAAGAGGCCGACTGTCAGAGAAGATGAAAAAATTATCTATTCGTTAAAAGGTCCGAATAAAAAACAGAACCCTCCTTGATTAGGGTGCCCTCCTGCCAAACCACCATCTCCCAATAGGTGAGGTTCACAAAATAGTTGAGTAATGAGATCAAATGAATATGAATTAACATGTATGTGATATATGTTTATAAAATAGTGGAATGAATATTAACTTTTATATTAATTATATTATTTTATATTGTGCATTTATATTTATATAGGTACATGCTTGGGATGTAGATGATGGACCTTTACATCTCATTCATCCATAACAAATTTTTATTATTGTTGTTTATGATCTTCACATGCATAAGTCCAAATGTTTTTTTTTATTATTGTTGTTTATGATCTTCACATGCGTAAGTCCAAATACATTTTTTATTATTGTTGTTTATGATCTTCACATGCACAAGTCCAAATACATTTTTTATTATTGTATATTGTGATCTTATTTAAGTCCAAATACATTTTTTATTATTGTATATTGTGATCTTATTTATTGATGATAATACTAAGTTGTATGACTTGTGACAATCAATATACTTGTATATTATTTTGAAATATAAAAATCTTATTTTTTTCATTTATATTATCTATGGTATGCAATATTTTGCATATGCTCTACATAAATTTGGATTAATAATTATAGGATTTAGTTTTTATATTCCATTTAATGTTTAATAAAAAAAAAATTCAAATGATTTTTTTTTTTTTTTTATAAAGTTTGTTCATTTATCAACAATTGGGTGTAGTTTAAGTGGTTGTGAGGAAAAAATGTTACTCATCCTACACAAGTTTAAATCCAATTTTGTGACATGTTTTCTATTAGTGAGCTGATCGTTAATAAGTGTTATATGTGATCTATTCATGATTTGTTGATATGATTTTGTGCTTTAAAAATCTAGGTTTACCTTGTATACCACTCTTAAAATGAGAAAAAGTGTTTGAAGGATTCCTCATAATATATTGCTTGGAAATGTGCGTATGTGTATATTCATTTATTAATTTTTAAGTTCAAGACCAAAACCTTACCTTCTTGAGTAGAGCTCAATACCATAACCTTACCTAACTAAGAAAATATCAAGACCAAGATCTTACTTGATCTTAAGACTAGGGCCTTAACTAAGCTCATAACTAGAAACCATCTTTTACTAATTTTTAAAAAATTACCAATGTATCATAACATATTGTGACACAAATAAACTAATTTTAGAAATAAAATTTCAAAAATTTTATAAATGTTTTCAACCATAAAACACAAATTTAGACCAATAATTCCACTACAATTTTGGCAATAAGCTCAAGGCAAAAACTGATTTTCAACCAATATATCAATCGACTTGAATTTCGAGTAGAAATGTGACTAAAATTTCAACCTTATTATTGACATATATGGTGATTAATTTTTTATTTTTATGCAAAATTTCACCCAAAGCTAAAAAATAGGTTGAAAATGTGGTCAAAAATATTTTTCAATGTGTGTTTTTTTTAAATTATTTTTGTAACAAATTCAAGACAAAATGTTATTTTTTAACTTATTATTGATTTATATGGTGATTAATTTTTTATTTTATGTAAAATTTCACCCAAAGCTGAAAATTAGGTTGAAAATGTGGTCAAAAATATCTTTCAATGTGTGTTTTTTTTTTAATTATTTTTTAACAATTTTTAAGACAAAATGTTATTTTTTAACATTTATGGGATGAAAATATGGTTAGAAATAAGGTTTATGGTTGTAGTGCAATGGTTTATTTTTTTACTTTTTTTGGAAAGATACATGAAAAAACTTATGAAAGCAAGAAGAAGATAATCTAACTCATATGCCACTTCTCCAATATTGCGAATAATCTTGTAGGGTTCATAAAATTTTGGAACTAGTTCCTAATTCTTTTTTTGTTTGAGAGTAGAATGTTTACAAGGTTGTAGTCTAAAAAATACCCAATCACCATTCTCAAAATGTCTTTAACTTCGATGTTTATCTATTTGCTACTTCATCCTATTCTACGACATTTGAAGATTTTCTTTAGGAAATTTCGAAATTTATTTAGTCTTTTCCATATGTTAGTCTACTCCATGTACTTTGGACTAGTCCTACAAAAAGTATGTGATACTAGGAGTCATATATCCATAAAGAGCTTCAAATGGAGACATCTTAGTAGATGTGTGATAGGTGGTTTTATACCACCATTCTACTAAAAGAAGCCACTTCACCCATTAAGATTGATTGTCTAAAGAATAACAATGAAGATAATCCTCTAAACACTTGTTAACTATTTATGTTTGACCATTTGCTTTTGGATGATATGTTGAACTCATAGCTAGCGTTGTTCCACTCATCTTCCATAACTCTTTCAAAAACATTCTCGTGAATTTTGGATCTTTGTCACTTATTACTTTAGGACAACCATGAAGTCTATGAATTTCCTCACAAACACTTCCATCACTTGGCTTGCAATATATGTACTTTGAATTCCTCAAAAATGTGCATATTTTGTGAGTCTATCCAGGACCACAAAAGTGGTGTCCTTACCTTCTGATTTTGGTAAACCTATAATGAATTCCATTGATACCTCTTCATATCTTTGATTAGGTATGTGTAAATTTTGAAGTGACCCTAGAGCCTTGAGTGTCTCTCCTTTATTTCTTTGGCACACCTAACATTCTCTTACAAATTTTTGAATATCTTTTTTCATTCCTTCCCCAAAAAATATGTTTTGATCCTTTGAAATGTTTTAGGGAACCTTGAATGTCTCACCATTGGAGATTCATGAGACTCCCTTAATATTTGTTGCTTCAATTTTGATTTAAGACATAAAATATTCTACTCTTATACCAAAGGATATCTCTTTTCCATTCCCAATGTTCCATAAAAAATTTCCCTTATTTTAGACATTGTATTTTCTATCTAGTACTCTTGTCATTTTTCTATTTGTGGTGACCTTCTTCCAACCACACAAGAATGAAACATGTAATGGAATATAAACTGGAGGTTTCCTCTATTTTGGAAAGGTCAATAACTACCACATTGTCCTTCCCCTTTTTATAGATTATTTCAAAGTCAAATCCTTGCATTTTGGCTACCTGGAGGAAAATATGGGTAGGAAATAGGCCAATACTTTCTCTTATTGGAGAAGAAAACATATCTTTCTTTTCATCAAAAGGTTTTTTCTTGCTCTTCTAATGAACATATGTTCTTCAAGAAGTAATTTAGGTTATCATGGTTTGTCTTGAATTTAAATTGCCTCCCAATGATATATTTTTTCCATTTATTTTTCATATGTATATTTCACCAAGTATTTTCCCTCAAATTATTTACTTTCAAAAGCCAATTGTCTCCCTTCTTGCATCAATACTACTCCAATTCCTTTTCGTAATGCATCACATTCAACTATGAATGTTCTACCAAAATTAGGTGTTTCCAATACTGGTGTACAAGACATAACATCCTTTAAGAGTGAGAATGCCAAGGTAGTATATTCATTCCATACAAATGAATTTTTATTCAAGAGAGATGTGAGTGGACCTACAATGCATGCACAATTCTTAACAAAATTTCAATAATATCCTATAAAACATAAAATCCTCTAAGACTCTTGATTTTCTTAGGAATAGGCCATTTTTTGATGGTTTGAATCTTTTAAGGGTCCACCTTGACCCCTTCTTCAGAAGCAGTATGACCTAAATACTTTACTTCTGTTTTTTTTTTAACATAAACATGTAAGTTTATATTATAAAGAGTTGCAACTAAGTTGAATAGCAAGGAAGTACAAAAAGAAAGTTGCATGGAATAAGAATGGCAATGTAGGCAAATAAAATATGTCAAAAACAAAAATTCCTAGATCGTCCTTCATTGTAGATTTCAAATAATTCATGCTCGTATATTCTCTAGAAAAGACGCCTATTACAATTATTTATCTACATAACATAGCAGCTAATAGAATACATGTTTGTTGATGGACTCATCTAGTCCAATATTGGTAGGGTGGGAATCCCAATTAATCAATTCCATGTCCTCCACCATTTGATGCACTATATCATCTTCTTTAAGGTCTTCTTGAGCTAAGTTGACTAACATTCTATAATTAGAGGCAACTGAGAGTGAGCCATTACTAAGATTGCAGACCATGTTTCTCATCATGGAGCACTCTACTTCCAACACTTGGATTTTTTGCTTCTATTGACATTCTCACGAACGTTGGTGGTTACTAAGAAAATTGAAGTTATATTTTTATCGATAAATTCCTCATGTCTATGGAGCACTGTACAAAATTCTTGGGCTTCCCTATAGTCCATGTTTAGGAATTGATGCCCAATCGAAGAGGAATTATAAAGAGCCCAAGAATGTGATTCATATAGAACAACCCTTATATTCCCCTTAGACTATCATTGTAGACCCACTTGAAGTGTCAACTCATATGGATTGTGCCGGGGGGGAAGAGCAGGGTGGATGAGGGATAGTCTGTGAATTCCAACACCCATACATTAGTCAAAACTGCCAAAAAACCCAAAATAAACCTGAGATCACAAGCACCAGAACCATACACACCAAAAAAACAATAGGATTCCAAAATAGAGCATTAATAGCACACCACAAAATGATTGAAACCCTCTACACTAGATACAAAAATCAAAAGCACATGCCAAAGACAATGAGAAATTCTTACCAAGAAGGAATGTGTACAAAGAGGATTACCATTGATATTTGACACCAAAACCACCCACAAAATGTGCCATTATCCCACCTGAGTCTCAAGAAGTCATGCCAAAGGATTTTAAATGTCGATCGAGAGTTAAGTCTAACATGTGTGAGGCTAGTGAAAAAGTCTCTTCACATATTGTCCCCCCATTTGATATTACATGACATGCAAAGTATTGTGACATGTGCTAGTTGTTAAGGACGTTATGTGCCTTCATGTTTGATAAAACACAAATAATCTTAGAGGATGGCTTGAACATATAAACYCCCATTTTTCCTAAGGAACACTTTATTTAACCTTGTTTCTTCRTTTGCAAGACTATTTTATTGTCAATTAAGGGCCCTTAGTGTTGAATTATTGTAACTTYGAAGAATATTCTAATTWTATTTGAGTTATTATCTTATAKATCAAATCCCYTTTTGTKGATTGATCAYGTCGGGTCTTGTGTAAGATCAAATCCCCTTTTGTGGATTGGTCAAACCATATTTATATGGTGGTATTTGTAAAGTYGSCCCCTAGTGTTTATAAAGTGGTTTTAACCACTTCTAGAAGAAGTCAGYCCTAYCATGTGAAGAGRCATAACCCTAGCRCCTCCTYAACTAGTATTTATATGTGAGGATGGTGCCTCAGTTACACACTCTCACACTCACTCATCTAGTGCACATATCTTGAAGGARGTTKYAGTTGYAGGAGGAAGGAGAAGAGAGGYGCATTCTCRGTCTTAGTTTATTCTTRGTGTTTTGGTCTTAGTMTTGGMATTGTATTGGCAATMTATTRTTGAGGAAGTTTTGTTTGGTTTYCTCCCCCATGAGGGTTTCCCAGGATAAAATGTTGTGTASCTTGTGATTGTGTTTCTTTCAATGATCTTCTTTATGTTGTTGTTTTGGAAATGCATTGAATGCTCATGTAATTTGGAAATAACCTAATAACATCATTAAAACTTAACATGGTATCAGAGCTTGACTGAATAGAGCACCTTTAACTAAGTATCTAAAAACGTCACTATTGTCGTACACGAAAATTAGGGATTTTTACTGAAGAGGAATTTTTGACCAAAAACTATCTTGGGAAGTGCACCTTTCCCTAGCACATCTTTTGGCAGCTTGAGTGAACTTTTTCAGTGGCTAGATTCTCCAGAAAGTCAATCCCTAGTTTTGGTTGGTACCAGAAAACCAAAAAACTGGGAAACTAGAACCAGTACCAAAAATACCAGTCCAGATTTGCATAGGTCAAGTTTCAAGGGGTAAAACTTGGAATTTTCTAAAACACTCAGCTCCAGCCAACTCGCCTCAGCCTAACGCATCTCCTGGTAAGTTCAGATTCATTTTCTGAGCACTTTCATTTTCTGTTCATTTTCCTAGCTCCAGAAAAGTTAGAAGGTGTGGAAAATTTTCGTGCCTGGAAGTAAAAAATTGGACTCATTCTTGAAGAGAATGAACTTGCAAAATTCATAAAAGAAAATGTACTGAAACCCGAAGAAGATGAAGCTAAAGAGAAGTACAAGAAGGATATGATTAGGGATAAAAGAATAAATGCAGATTCCATTAAATACCACTTGATCCCTCAAGTGTCTTCTAAGAATACTCCAAAAGATATGTTTGATGCCCTAACTAGAATGTATGAAGGAAAGAACATCAAGAAGAAGATGAACTTGAGAACCCAACTCAAGAATTCAAAGATGCAGAAAGGAGAAAGAGTTCACGACTATTTCTCTAGGGTTTCTCAATTCAAGAAACAACTAGAGGCAATTGGAGACAACTTAGATGAAGACAAAATTATAATGAAAACTCTTAATGTTCTCACAAGACCTTGGGATGCCTTCATCCAAACTATTTGTGAAAGAAAAGAGAAACTCCAATTTGACAGTTTATGGGAACAATGTGTTCAAGAAGAAGCAAGAGTAGCCAACCGAGAAGCCATCCTATTAAGAGATGAAGATCAAGACCTAGCTACTCATGCTAAAGGAGGAAAGAAAAAGTCTCATTTTCAAAAGGAGACCCACTTTCATAAAGAATCTCACCCTCCAAAGAGATTCCATAAATATCATAAGGGTCAAAGAAAGGGAAAAGATTTCTCCTCTTATCAATGTTATCATTGTGATAAGATGGGACACATTTCCAAGAATTTTCCTGCTAGAAGGGAATCATACAAGAAGAGAAATAACAAAAGACAACATGCCCATGCAGTCGAAGATGATGAGCCACCCAAGAAGTTGACTAAAGAAGAGATTGAATATTATGTTTTGTTTTCATCCCTCTCAATATCTGTGAGACCTGGAGAGGATACTTGGCTCATAGATAGCGGTTCCTAGAAGCACATGATAGGTCAGAGAGACATTCTCTCCAGCCTTACAGAAAAGAACTTTCCCCAGAAAGTTACACTCGGAAATGATTACCAATACCCTATCAAAGGAGTGGGAGAATCCACCTACAAACTCGATTCAGGGACCCCGATGAGAATGAAGGATGTACTATATGTACTAGGTTTGACAAAGAACTTACTTTCTATCTTAGCTTTAGATAAGAAAGGTTTTAGGGTTGCATTCATAGATGGTGAAGTTCTTATGTGGCCTAAAGTAAAAACCATACAATATGCAATTGTCACTGGAACAGAAGAAGGTGGCTTGTTGTAACACCCCAGGTTGTGAACCCCCATTTTAAATAATGTATTGTTACAATGCTAAGAGGCCTGAGTGCCCAAACAATTATTTAAAGGGCTAGTATGCCCAAGAAATGTAATGCTTTGATCATTATTAATAATAAACACATCGTTGGTTGCTAGACAAACAAGGACTAGAGTTATAGGGGGCTATGATTCCACAAGAGACGGGGCTTGAGAGGCTAAATGTTTATTCCTATGTTAATTAACTTTTTGCCTAAAGGGGGGAATCAGTTAAGTGGGCTTCTTGGGGAGGCCAAGAGGTTCTTGATTCCCCCACGAACATACTTAAACCCGCCCCTGGTCCGATTGTGGGGTTGTTCATTGGCTTGTCCACTCTGTCACCTTTGTGTTACCTCATTCTTACCCTCACGCACTCCCATGCACTTACCTACCTCCTCCATCCATCCTCACTTGCGTATTGGTCTCGGGAAGGGGGAAAAAACTGCGAAAGAATTAGCCACATGATAGTTGGTTGTAGTGGGCGGTGGTGTGATCCAATCATGCCTTGAGGCATGCATGTTTGAGATGCAGTGACCTATGTCTAGCATGGCTCATAGCTGCGAGTCCTGAGAGTTCCAGCATTGAGATTCTGGACCAGTTGCGCTGGAGGCCCGAACAAGGAGAAAGATTGCTTGAGGGACCACATGGCAGAGAAAGGTGGAGGTCCGTTCTCTTGGGTGGTGCAAGCTGGGTAGAAGAGAGTTGGGTACTTGGATTGTTGTGAGTGATGGGAAGTCTGTGAGAGCTTGAGAGCTGACTGGTTTGGGAAGCCAAGTTCACTCTGGAACTGTCCTTGTGGATTCAGAGCCTTGGCTTGAGGGTGACGTTGCTGTTGATATTTGGAGCAGTAGTGTCTATGGTTGGGTGGAACATCCTTGGTCTGCAGCCAGTTGGTGTCATCTTTCATAAAGAAAAGTGCTCTCCATTGTGATATTATTATCTATGTATGAATGTTTTTCTGCTGTATATTTAATTATCGTTAATTGAATCTTTAGAACATGCATGCTTGTTGGATATTACTGTGCATCTCGTTAATTCTCTTATCTTATGCATATTAAATAAATAAAGAAGGTATCGGTATGAGAAAGAAGTCTGAGGGTGGGCTTGTAGGTAGCATACCCCAGCCTATGACTGGCGGGGTATGTTACAGATTGGTATCAGAGCATCAAGTTGAAACACCAGGTCGGGTCTGTTGGTCAGAGTCTTGTGGTCGAGATCAAACTTTGACCGTGAAATTGAAAAGCTCAGGAGGAATGGCATTGCAGAAGCTACGCAGGACAAAGAACGTCATAGATCCTTTGTAAGGGTTCGAAGGATTGTGACCACTCCTTTTGAATCTGGGAGCGATCACCACTGTAGGATCAAGAGAGATCTGGGATCATTGGATCAGAGGATAGGTGAAAAGGGATTGTCCGATAAAAAGGAAGCAAGGTTAAGGTCATGATTGTCGGATTGAATTGGAGAGAGAGATCAATGGCCAACAGGCATTGCGGGGAACCAAGTTGCATGAGATTTAATTTCCCAAGGCGGTCTCGCAATCCAAACCACGGTTTTGCCAAGGGGTTACGTGTCAGTGTGAAGAGAATTGCGGGGTGAAAATTGGGTTAATCCAAAACACCGATGCACACCCTCGCAAATTGAAAGGCATGAAGTGATGTGACATGTTAGTGCTCGAGCGACGAACCTCCGAAGAGCCGAAGTAGTTGGGAACTGTTGATCTGTAGGAGGACACACATCCACCAATCATGTGCTCTAGATAAAACACTCTGGGAAAAAGTGAGCGAGGAGGGGGTTTGAAGTTTGAGACTTTCGAAACCCGAAGACTTGAAAGGATCTCGTTCATCGATCTACCAAGACCCATGTGTCACTAGATCCAGGGCTTTGGATGAAAGCCAGTGGAGCCAGACAAGTTTTGAAAACTGAGATTTCTGAAACCTGAAGACTCGAAAGGATCTTAGCCATTGATCTGCTGAGAGCCACACGTTGCCAAATCCAGGACTTCGAAAGAAAGCCAGTAGGGCTATATAGCTTTTGAAGTTTAAGATTTTCAGAGTCTGAAGTCCCGAAGGAATCGTAGTCGTCGATCTGTGGGAGAAACACGTCAGAAGATCGCGAGCTTCGGACAAAAACATTTTTTTAAAGAAAAAGGTTGAAGTTTGAGATATCCGAAATCCGGAGCCCCAAAGTAAAACATAGCCGTCAGATTGAGGAGGACCCATGGAGCAGATTCGTGAACTCCGGGTGAAGACCTGAAGTGAATCTTAGTCATCCGATCTAGGAGGACACGTGGCGACAGATTGGCCAGTTCGGGAATTCAGGAGAATTGGAAGTGTGCTAGTATGAAAACTCCCAAAGTCCCAAAGCTCGAAGAGCCGAAGTGGTGGGGCACAATGACGTCACCCGGAGGTGATGTGGACCCCATAATTCTAAAGTGACGTGGCTTGTGGACGTCACCTGGGATGACGTGGACACATGGGATGTGTGCCATGTGTTAGTAAGATTTGAGCATTTGAAATATTGAAAAGTCGATTAGAATGTGACACATGTCACCCTCGTAATTGGGCCACGTGTCCGCTTCCAGCATTTCACCACGTGGCAACAGATCGTGCAGTCCAGAGACTGGGCACTCCAGAGGGGAAAGATGTGACAATTTACATTAGTTTGGAAACTCTCGAAGGCCAGAGTACATACCGACTGTTGATTCCAGAAGACACACGTCAGAGGATCGTTGACTTCGGGTGAAAGCACTTCGGTAGAAAGTGCAGGAGGGAAGTTTGAAACTTCTGAAGCCCGAAGAGCCGAAGTGATTCCCAGTTGTCGATCCGTGGGAAGACATGCGTCGACATATCATGAACTTTGGGTAAAATCATTTCGGGGGGAGGCAAGCGAGAAAAGTTGAGACTACCGAAGCACAGAGTCCTGAAGTGGATCTTGATCGTTGATCGTGAAGGAGGATGAGGATCGTTGATCTGGTCCTGGCTGAAAGTTTCGAAGTCTTGAAGCTTTGGACAAGCACTTTTTCAATTAAGCGCAGGGTCATGGTTGTGGTCATATGCAGATTGAGAGCTAAATGAAAGAGGGATAAGGGACGAATTGGTTGTCTTTGAGACATAAAGGTGCTAAGGAAGGATTTAGCCATGATTTCTAGTTGTGGTCACCTAGGAAGATGGTTTGAAGGAAGCGCCTACGCAAGATGAAATTTTGTGTCAGCCAAGGATAAGAAGACACTGTTATTTTCGAAGAATGGGGATATGGTCTCCATGAACAAAAAAAAGAAAGAGACCTGCAACATGGTTTGGAAATTTTGTTTATCATATGCATAATTCTAACAAAATGGTCGCTTGCACATTTTGCAGAATTAAGGGGCTTAAGCACATCAACTCAGGATACGTATTGAGGAAATGGAAGAAGGCGAGGGAGCCTCTAGTCATGATAAGGAGGCCGAAGGCCAAAATACCAGAGTTGGTAATGCAGAGGCAAAGTCCAATGGACGCAAGGGAAAAGGAGAGAAGGAAACATTAATATAAATGGTAAGAAGCTTGAATATGGAAGTGCAGAGATACAAAGCAGACAACGAGAGACTGATGAGAGAGAAAAGTCAGATAAATGCTTGAGTGTTGCAAATCTTGAATTAGTTGCAGAGGCAAACGAAGAAGGGATCGAAATCAAGACAAGAGGAAGAAGGCAGGTGTCATGAAAGGAGAAATGATTGTGGAAGAGTTGGTTATTCCAGAAGTGCTAGTAGATCTCATGGACACCACTCACCTGCTTACTCATAAAGAAATATTTATGGATCGGATGATCCCGTAAGCAGTCCATAGGTGTGCCCTGTCAGAAAACAAAGACGGAAACAAGAGGTAGATAGTTTGCAAGGAGAGCTGAGGAAGCTCAAGCCACCTTCCTTCGATGGTGAAAGAGAAAGGGAAGATGATGTTGAAGCATGGTTGCTTGGGTTCCAAAGATATTTTCAGCTGCATAACTATTCATCAAACCTAGAAGCTAGGATTGCCACCTACCATTTACATGGGAAAGATGCAGTGTGGTAGGACCAACTGAAGCAAGTGGAGCATGTTACTAAAAGTAGGATCACTAGGAAACAATTCAAGAAGTACTTCTAGAAGGAGTACCTCTCAGAGCATTTCTATGACAAGAAAATGCAGGAGTTCTTTGAACTCAAGTTGGGAAGTATGACTATGGTAGAGTAAGAGAAGAAGTTCTTGGGTTTGTTAAAATATGTCAGGTTCATTGGTGATGAGAAAGTGAAAATACATAGATTTCTATGTGGATTGTCAGCCTTTTATAAGGAAAAGATAAAGTATGATGAACCCAAGACCTTGACTGAGGCCATCAGGAAGGCTAAATACCTGTATGAGCAAGGCAAGGGAAGAGAATCTTTGCAAAAATCTTGGAAGAAGAAGAAAAATGCAAAGTCCGATCAGAGGAGGAAGGGATTTAAACCTCCCTTCAATAGGAATGAGCCTAATAGAAATCATCAAGATCAGTATGCTAAGGGAGATTTCAAGAAGAAGGATTCCTTGGGAAAAAGGGGAAGACCACTAATCCAATGATGGGGATGCAAAGAAGATCACATGTACAAGGATTGCCCACACAGAAAAGACAGAGTGAAGACTGTGCACAACATCCAAGAGGCTACAATAGTCGAAGATATGGGAAGAATCTATGCAACTTTAAATGATCGACAAACAGAGTACTAGTCCAATATGATCGCGGTGGAAGGTAAGATCATAAATCAAGCTGTTGCTATTTTGATTGATTCAGGAGCAAGTCATTGCTACATTGATCCTAAGATAGTGGATAGATTACATTTGGAGAAAAGTAAACTTGGAAAAGCAAGTTTGGTTCAGTTAGCCACTGGAACCAAAAGAAGAATCCATGATATGGTCAGAAGCTGTTCCATAAGTCTTAATGGTGTGAATACTGGTACATATCTAAATATCATACCAATGGGATCTTATGATTTTCTGATTGGGATGGATTGGTTGGACAAGCATCATCTTGTCCTAGATTGTCATAACAAGACATTTACATGTCTTGATGGAAATGGAAAATAGACACTGTGAAAGGAGTTCCAAGACCCATCTCTATACGGGAGATTTCAGCCTTACAACTGAAAAGATATTTTAGAAAAGGATGTCAACTGTATGCAGCTCGTGTGGAAGAGCCAGATAATACGAAGGGGCCAAGCCTTGAAGATTTCTCGGTACTATAGGAATTAGAGGATGTATTCCAAGAAATACCCGGATTGCTACCAAGAAGGGAGATAGATTTATCAATTGATTTAGTGCCAGGAGCTACCCCGGTGTCAAAAACACCTTACAGAATGAGCACACCAGAGTTAAAAGAATTAAAAATGTAGTTGGAGGAATTGTTGAAGAAAGGGTACATACGTCCAAGTGTTTCACCTTGGGGAGCACCAACACTTTTTGTCAAAAAGAAGGATGGAACCTTGAGGCTGTGTATTGACTTCTGACAACTGAACAAGTACACTATAAAGAACAAGTATCTGCTACCTCGAATTGATGACCTCTTTGATCAGCTAAGAGGAGAAAAGATATTTTCAAAGGTTGACTTGAGGGCAGGATACCATTAGGTAAGAATCAAGGAAGAAGACATTCATAAGACAACCTTTAGAACCAGGTATGGGCATTATGAATTTGTAGTGGTGCCATTTGGACTAACCAATGCACCATTTGTCTTCATGTGCTTAATGAATGGCATATTTAGAAATTATTTGGACAAGTTTGTCATAGTATTCCTGGATGACATACTTATCTATTCTAAGTCTGAAGAGGAGCATGAACATCACTTAGGATTGGTATTGCAAGTACTGAGAGAACATCAGTTGTAAGCCAAGTTGAGTAAGTGTTATTTTTATCAAAAGTAGATCCATTACTTGGGACACATTATTTCAGAGCAGGGCATAGTAGTAGATCCAGAGAAGATTGAAGCCATTAGAGGGTGACCAACACCCAGAAATGTGTCAGATGTCAGATCTTTTATGGGATTAGCTGGCTACTACAGAAGGTTCATAGTAGGGTTATCTAAGATTGCTCATCCCATCACTTCTTTGCAAAAGAAGGGAACTAAATTTGAATGGACACTCAAGTGTGAAACAAATTTTAATCTGTTGAAGGAATTACTTACTAGTACACCTGTGTTAAAGATTGTTGACCCAAATGAAATTTTTGTGGTATGTACAGATGCTTGTAAGGAGGGACTTGGGGGAGTGCTCATTCAAAATGGACATGTCATTGGATATGAGTCCAGAAAGCTTAAGGAACATGAGAGGAACTATGCTACGCATGACTTGCAACTTGCTGCCATTGTTCACGCATTGAAGATGTGGAGGCATTATCTCATGGGGAAGAAATTCGAATTAAGAGCAGGCCACATTGGTATGAAGTATCTTTTTGAACAATCGACCTTGAATGCCAGGCAAACAAGATGGCTGGAATTTTTAAGTGAGTATGAATTTGATATCAAGCATATCAAGGGAAAGGAGAATAAAGTTGTCGATGCACTTAGTAGGAGAGTGCATCTCATGCATTCTACTGCTGTCAATATGCATCAGTCAAACTCGAAGAGAAAAATTTTAGATGGTCTTGTTACAGATCAACATTACCTACAGGTAAAGGAAAACTTACAACAAGGAGATATACAACAGAAAATAAAGGAGTATGAGATAAAGGAAGATGGATTACTCATGCATAAAAATAGAATCTATGTTCCTAGTTCCGAAGAACTGAGGAATGTGGTACTAAAAGAAATGCATGATGTTCCTTATGCTGAACATCCAGGTTATCAGAAAAAAATTACAACAGTAAGAAGCCAATTCTTTTGGCTGAGAATGAAGAAGGATGTTGCTGATTACATTGCTCGATGTATGGAATGTCAGAAGGTGAAGGCTGAGCATAGGCACCCAACGGGTTTGCTGCAGCCATTGCTAATTCCAGAGAAGAAATGGGAAGTGATCACCATGGATTTCATCATAGGATTACCCAAAATGAATAAGAAACATGATTCAATCATGGTGGTGGTTGAAAAATTAACAAAGGCTGTTCATTTTCTACCTGTGAAGACAACGCATACAACGACTAATATTGCAGAAATTTTCATGAAGGAAATTGCTAGGTTGCATGGGATACCTAGGACAATTGTCTCAGACAGAGATACAAAGTTTACCTGCAACTTTTGGAGGGGATTGTTTAAAGGATTTGGCACAAATATAAACTTTAGCACAACATATCACCCCCAGAAAAATGGGAAAACAGAGAGAGTCAATCGAATAATTGAAGACATGCTGAGAATGTATGTGATGGATAAGCCATCTAAGTGGGAAGATTACTTACACTTGGTCGAGTTTGCATATAACAATGGGAATCAAGCTTCATTGAGAATGAGTACATTTGAAGCCTTGTATGGTAGGAAATGCAATACTCCAGTGAGCTGGGACAACCCAACAGATAGAGTGGTACTCGTGTCGGAGTTTCTCAAGGACATGGAAGATTAGGTGGTCAAGATTAAGCAGAATTTAAAGGCAGCTCAGGATAGACATAAAGTTTATGAAGACAAGAACATGTCAGCTAGAGAATTTAAAGTAGGCGAGCATGTACTTTTGAAAGTGAAGCCTAAGAGAAGCTCTTTGAAATTGGGTAGTTGTACAAAGCTGGCAACCAGATTCTATGGTCCATTTGAAATATTGGACAGAATAGGGCCAGTTGCATAAATGCTTGCATTACCTGCTTCCATGAATGTGCATAATGTATTTCATGTATATTTACTAAAGAAATATGTACATGATCCTAACCATGTTATTAATTGGCATCTGATTCAGGTAGAGA
>JZKD02S1778992.1:179363-209495 GCA_000966675.3 Picea glauca | reverse complement strand
ACAAGGAAAGAGTGTACTAGTTGGCAATGGGGGCCCTCCAATGCTTCCCTGGTACACTTTGGTTAACTTCAGCTAAGAAAGGACTCTAGTAGCATTCAAATCATCATAAGCATTCACAGGAACAAAACACAGATCTGATCTTCAAGAGTGTAAATTCTCAAGTTTCTTCATTCATATCAAGAGTTGTCTTACTAGTTTAAGCTTAAGAGTATTTATACAAGAGTATTAAAACCAAAAGTGCTAAAATGTCTCCTAAATATCATAAGTAGATCCACAATATCCTAGGAGGGTCGAATGCCTCCTTTAGATCCTCAATATATGGTCAAAATCCCACGAAATCAAAAACTGTCCAAGATTTAAGGCTGAAACAGGGCAATTTCTGCTGAAGTGGCCCTGTTTGACCAGCGTTGACCGGACATCTAGCAGTCTCAGATTTCGAATCTGATAGCTCATTCTCCATCCTTGTACATATGGGAACACAACCCAAGTGTTATATTTCGCCCAGGTGTCCTGCAAGTATACAAACCACAGAGCTTTTACGAGATTTGGTCAAATCCTGTAATTTCTGGTAAATTTCCAATTTTAATGCTAAAATTTAGAAAATTCAATTCTCAAGCAAAAGAATGACAAATATACCTTGAATAGGCTATTTCATGGAAAATGTGGAATGAAATGAAGGAAAAATGGACAAATAAAGAGACAAAAGTATGGTTTATGGAAGCACAAAAATGCACTCAACAATGCTGTTGTTGAGATTTGGAGCAATAATGTCTACGGTTGGGTGGAACGTCGTTGGTCTACGTCTAGTTGGTGTCATATTTCATAAAGATAAGTTCTCTCCGTTGTGATATTATTATCTGTGTATGAATGTTTTTCCATTGTATATTTAATTATCGTTAATTGAATATTTAGAACATGCATGCTTGCTGGATATTACTGTGCATCTCATTAATTCTCTTATCTTATGCATCTTAAATAAATAAAGAAGGTATCGGTATGAGAAAGAAGTCCAAGGGTGGGCTTGCAGGTAGCATACCCCAGCCTATGGCTGGCGGGGTATGTTACACTTGTATAAGTTAAAAGGTCACTCAGATGCAACCTTGACTCACTCAACTGAGATTCCATATGAACTTTGGCATAGAAGATTATCTCACATCAACTACAAATCCGTACCATATGTAAGCAAGGTAGTTACAAGTTTACCGGAATTCAAGGTTGATCATGAAGGTGTGTGGAAGGGATGTGCACAAGGAAAGAACATAAAGAATCCTTTCCCAAAGAGTGACAATAAAGCAAAAGGAATCTTGGATCTCATCCACTCATATGTATGTGGTCCAATGCCATCAACCTCTCTTAGTGGGTATGCATACTATGTTTCATTTATTGATGATTATTCTCGCAAGACTTGGGGTTTATTTCTTGAAATCAAAAGATTAAGTATTTGGAAAATTCAAGGAATTCAAAGCCTTGATAGAAAATATCTCCGAAAGAAAAATCAAGATACTCAAGTTAGATAATGGAGGAGAATACACCTCAAAAGAATTTGGAATATTTTGCAAAGATGTCAGGATTCAGAGGGAGCTCACCACTCCCTATAATCCTCAACAAAATGGTGTAGCAAAATGAAAGAATAGAACAATAATGGAAGCAGTGAAGACTATGATCCACGATCAAGATCTTCCATTGCAATTATGGGTTGAAGCAGCAAGAACAACAATTTATGTCCAAAACAAATTATCCCATAGTGCACTTGGATTCAAAACCCCCGAAGAAATGTTCTCCAAAAAGAATCCAGAAGTAAGCCATATTAAAATTTTTGGTTGTCCAGTGTTTGTACACATTCCGAAAGATAGGAGAACTAAGTTGGATCCTTCAGGAAAGAAGGGAATATTTGTTGGATACTGTGAGGTCTCTAAGGCCTTCAGAATTTACATACCAGGTTACCATCATATTGATATCAACAGATATGTAACCTTTGATGAAGATGAAACACTCAAAAGATTAAGGAAATTCCATCTTGAAGAAGTATATGAAGAAGAACCCGTAGCTCTCAAAGTTGCAGAACCTGCGAAGGAAGTTACAGTTATCCCTGCTAATGAGATTTTAGAAGATCATGATATGATAGAATCTCAAGAACCTCCCTGTATGACGATCTCTCACAAGAGAAAGATAGCTTGGGTGAGAGAACTTATTAAAGATGCAGAGAAGTATGGTGCCCCAGAAGGAACCATGAGACAAAGCAAGAAACCTAAGCCATTCTCCAACTATATGGCCTTGATGTGTAATCTCATAAAAAATGAACCCACTTGCTTTGAAGAAGTCGTTCAGAAGAAATAAAGGATGGATGCCATGATAGAAGAATACCAGTCCATCATAAAGAATGATGTATGGGAAGTAGTTCCCAGACCAAAGAGCAAATATGTGGTGTCTTCCAAGTGGATATACAAAATAAAACATACAGTAGATGGAAGTATTGAAAAACATAAGGCAAGATTTGTAGCTCGTAGTTTTTCTCAAAAGGAAGGTATCGACTATGAAGAAACATTTTCTCCTTTAGCCAGATACACTTCTATCATAACCATCATAGCTCTTGCAACTAAAATGAAGTGGAAGTTACACCAGATGGATGTGAAAACAACTTTCTTAAATGGTGTTATTGAAGAAGAAGTGTATATAGAACAACCACAAGGGTTTGAAGTTGAAGATAGAAAGATTCATGTATGCAAGTTGAAGAAAGCGTTGTACAGGTTGAAGCAATCTCCTAGAGCTTGGTATGGAAAAATTGATAGTTTCCTAACAAGCTTGGTCTATACCAAGAGCAAAGTTGATTCTAACCTTTACTTCAAGGTTATGAATGATGAGCCAGTCATATTGCTACTATATGTGGATGATTTATTCTTGACTGGAGAAGAAAAGAGAAACACAGATTGCAAGAAGAAGCTTGCTACAGAGTTTGGGATGAAAGACCTAGGCCTGATGCATTATTTCTTAGGTCTTGAAGTTTTGCAGAGCCTAGAGAAGGTCTTCCTTAACCAAGGGAAGTATGTAGTTGAAATATTGAAGAGATTTGACATGTTGGAATGTAAATCCATGAACACACCCATGGAAATGAATTTGAAGCTCCTGGTTGATACTTCGTCAGAGTTGGTTGATGCTAATCTATAAAGATATATTATTGCATTGTTGATGTATATAACAAATACCAGGCCAGATATATGCTTTGGTGTGAACACCTTGAGTCAATATCTGGTGGAACCCAGATGTGTTCACATTGTAGTTGCAAAGCACGTGACGAGATACCTTAAGGGTACGTTGGATTATGGTCTCTATTATACTGGAGATCATGACTTTAGAATGTATGGTTATACTGATTCATATTGGGTTGGAAGTGCTTCAGACAAAAAAAACACTTCAAGATGTTGTTTCAGTTTGGGTTCAGCCACGATTTCATGGAAAAGCACGAAGCAATCCAGTATTGTTCTCAGCACGACATAAGCATAATACATTACAACATGTTCTGCTAGTTGTGAAGCCATATGGATTCAAAAGTTGTTGATAGGTCTGTTCGATCTGAAGATGGAAGCCACCATGATTCTATGTGATAACTAGAGTTGTATAAAGATGGCAGAGAACCCAATGTTCCATGATAAGTTGAAGCACATAGAGATCTGGTATCACTACATTCATGATATGGTGTAGAGGGGAGCTGTAAAGCTCCAATATGTTGGCACAAATGAGCAGGTTGCATATGTGTTGACCAACTTGATGAGCTCCACATTTCTTCAGGTTACTTCTGAGATAAGCTTGGTGTTGTCTGAAAGGACCTCCCTCAAAAGGGGGAGTGATGTTGATGATACTATGGTATCCTGAACAACAATGGGTAGCTCCGTTAGGATTTTATATCTTAGGGGATTGATCATCCCTGGGCAGATCCTGAAGGTCCGGTAAGGACGGTCTGTCAGAGTACCTGTGCATGTATATGCCAACTGTGGTCAATAGTGGTAGCTCCGTTAGGATTTTATATCCTAGGGAATCTTTGATTCTTGGGCAAATCTTGAAGGTCCGGTAAGGATGATCTGTCAGAGTACCACGTGGTAGCTTGTTAGGATTTTATATCCCAGGGAATCTTATGATTCCTAGGAATATCCTGAAGGTTTGGTAAGGATGGTCTGTCAGAGTACCACAAATATTGTTGTTGATACACCTGCCTCATTATGTTGCCATATGTTGATGATGTTGTTGTTCCATCTTCGTGTTGTTGATGATGTTGTTGTTCTAGCTTCGTGTTGTTGATGATGTTGTTGTTCCAGCCTCGTGATGTGAATGATGTTGTTGTTATAGCTTCGTGCTATTGATGTTGATGTTTCAACTTCATGTTGATGATGATGTTACTCCAACTCCATGTTGTAAACGATGATGATATTGATGATGAGAAAAAACTTCTAATGATTTATAGATGCACCAGTCAGTGTTCCATATGTTGATGATGATGTTTCCCTCTCCTTCTCTTGATGATGTTGTGTTGGATCATGTCAGTAGAGTACCCTTCTCATTAAGGGGGAGTGTTGAATTATTGTAACTTCGAAGAGTATTCTAATTATATTTGAGTTATTATCTTATAGATCAAATCCCCTTTCATAGATTGATCATGTCGGGTCTTGTATAAGATCAAATCCCCTTTTGTGGATTGTCCAAACCATATTTATATGGTGGTATTTGTAAAGTCGACCCCTAGTGTTTGTAACGTGGTTATAACCATTTCTAGAAGAAGTTGGCCCTACCATGTGAAGAGACATAACCCTAGCTCCTCCTCAACTAATATTTATATGTGAGAATGGTGCCTCACTTACACACTCTCACACTCACTCATCTAGTGCACATATCTTGAAGGAAGTTGCAGTTGTAGGAGGAAGGAGAAGAGAGGCGCATGCTCAGTCTTAGTTTATTCTTGGTGTTTTGGTCTTAGTCTTGGCATTGTATTGGCAATCTATTATTGAGGAAGTTTTATTGGGTTTTCTTTTCCATGAGGGTTTCCCAGGATAAAATGTTGTGAACCTTGTGATTGAATTTCTTTTAGTGATCTTCTGTATGTTGTTGTTTTGGAAATGCATTGAATGCTCATGTAATTTGGAAATAACCTAATAACAAGATTGAAACTTAACACTTAGGACCTACAAGAAGATAACCTCCTAAAATCTATGAGCCTCCTTTTGCATCCTTGCTATGAGTGATACTAGCTTGACATCAGAGGGAGTCTTCTTAGAATTCATTAAACTGATAATTATACTTGAATCATTGATGACTATCAGATTCCTCACTATGTTTGCATTTACTGGTATTAAACCCTCAAGGAGGGAATACACCTTAGCCTAGTTATTTGTGGGTGTCCTTAAGCCCTACGCATAAGTCAATTAGTGTTTTCCATTGGGATAAAGGATTATCTACCCCACACCTACCACCCCTAGGTTTCCCTTCGACATTCCATCAAAAAAGAGAATGTGATTTTTCCTTTGAAGTATTATTTCATGGAAGTCTTTCTCACTCAATATTACCTACCATGATATGCAATGAACTAGGTTGTGAGTGATTGATTTTGGACTTGGAACTAGATCCATCAAAATTCTGAATCCATGCTCTCTTGTCACTATCCAACTAATGAAAATCATGGTCCTTTTTACCCTTGAAGTTAATAGCTTCCTCCATAAGGCCTCTTACTTTTGCAACAAATGATCTTGGGTTAACTAGCTCTTGATGAAAAACAACCTTGTTACAAGCCAACCAATTTTTCTAGAAAATTAATTTAGCTAAAGCTTTCCATACTCTTTTTATAATAGATATATTTTTGAGCAACCCCTTATAGGATTTGTCCCAGAGGGTGGACATATCCTTCCATGAATCTAGGATTTTCATTATATGGTAGATCTCTGTAAAGGCTAATTGTCAAGCCTATTTCAAGAAAGAGAAATCAAAGACGAGGTGGTGAGTTGTTTCAGCCTTGGCAAGGCACAATGCACAACAAGAGGGTCCATTAATTCCCCTCTTCTAAATATTATCCACTATCAATAGTTTTCCATGCACCATTACCCAATAAAATATGTTTATTTTGGGTAAGCCATCATTATGCCAAACATGAATCCATAAACTAGAGCGTTGATGGAGGGGCATAAACTGAATTTGAAATTGATATCCACCTTTAACACTATATTTCGAGTTTCCCCACTCTCTTTGATTAGAGACAGAGAGATCAAAGGGAGAACAACCTTTAAAAGAGGAAATCAATGAGGAGGCAAGAGGAACTAAATTGGTAGGAGGTGATCTAAGTGACCAACCCAACCAATGACTGACATCAACTTCCCAAGATTGTACATGGTGATTATCCATCCATTGTTTTAAATGGAGCAACTCATTTTTTTTTCCAAGGGTGGGTTCCCCACGACACCATCCTTCCACACATTGATCAACTTGTCAATGTCTGGAATCAATGTTAGCTCGAATTAAATAATTGAGACTATAGCTTTGAGGAGCCTCCAAATGTGTGACCCTTTCTTATTATCCAATGGGATATCTATGCATCTCTTACAATTCCCTTGGAAATACTTCTTGAGGAGAAATTTCTTCCACCAATCCACCTTTCTAGTGATTAGCTTCCACATTAATTTGGCTCCAAAAACCAGGTTCATGAGTGAGGGATCTTTGATACCCAATCACCCTTTGTCCTTCAGAGATCTCACTATGTTCCACTTGATTAAGTGAAACATTTTGAAGTTTAATCCCCCCCCAAAAAAAAGAAAAAAAAGAAAAAAAGAGAAATTTTGAGGTCTAAAATGGGCCTCCTAAGGAAAATAATAAAATAATACTTATGAATTATCAAAGGAAAAGAAAGAAAAGTACATTCTTTAAATCATATTTTTTACTTATCTCCTTACATGTTTACTCAAGTTTTAAGTGTATGCACTCGTTGGATGAGAATTTTAATTCTGCATCCAATCTGTCCCTACACTGCATAATTTTAATAGACCCACAGTGAGATAAACTGGAAATACATGTAAAAAACGTGTTTCCTTTCAAGAAGCACATTTTTTCATGTATTTCCAAAGTATCTCACCGCAGGTTTATTAAAAGTATGCAACATGTGTACTCATCGGATGCAAAATTTAATTATGAATCCAATGAGTGATTACACTTGAAATTTGAGTAAACTTATAAGGAGATAAGTTGAAAATACCATTAAAAAACTAGTTTTGTCCCTTTCCCTCTAAAACTATTTATGCTTATGGTTAACATCATCATCTTGAATCTTATTGGCTCTTTTAAAGTTGATGTTGATAACAATTTTTGTTTTTGTTTTGAGGCCCATTTTTAACCTATTTTTTTTTTTTCTAATGCTACCACAAGAATTTGTATATTTCCTAAGATACATGTTGCATAATTCCCACTGGAGCTAACATAGTAGAGCATTGAAAACCTGGGAGAGATGTAAGAACCGATTTAATGAGAACAACACTACCTGCTAGATTCAACCACTGAGACCCCCACTATTCGAATTTGGACTTGATTTTGTTGATGATATTTTTCCAGGACTACGTTATAATATTTCTCAGAGATATTGGCATCCCCAAGTACTTGACGGAAGTCCATGACTCTTTTCAAGGGAATGATAGAATTTTGGAGATTACATGAAGGTGCTGAGAGTTGATATTCAATTCTTAGATATGAATTTTATATTATTATTTTTGTGACCAAAAGCATTGATAAATTGGTCCAATGCACATTTAAAGCACTCAACAATGATAATTGATGCATCACCAAGTAGAAGGGTCATCAATGAATTGCATATTCATGCTTTTGACACCTCTAAGTAATTTAATTATTGACACATTTTACAGTACCCACTCTGATTCCAATTTCCTTCTTAATGCTTTGTCCATAATAATATACAAGAGAGGAGAAAGAGGTAAACCATGCCTTAATCCTTAGCTACTTTTGAAAAAAGAGGCAAACCTCCCATTTACTAAAGGTGTGATCCATGGATTACTAATACAAGAAGATATCCATTGAATAAAGTGAGGAAAAAAAACAAATTTAGATAGAACATCAAACAATAAACAATGCCTTACTCAGTTAAAATCATTGGCCATATCAATTTTGATGGTCATTCCATTGTCCTTGTTCTCCCTACTTGAGTGGATTGCTTCCTAGACCATTATTATATTGTCAACTATTTGAAGTTTCTGCATGAATATACCTTGGTTGTTAAAGATTATTTTGGGAAGATTCCTCTTCAACCTATTTTCCACAATTTTTGTTAATATTTTGAAAGAAGAGCTACACAATGATATTGAAGAATATCTAGAGGAGGATGGATTTGCTTCTTTAGGAATTAGAGAGAGGAAAGATTAGTTTGTGTTGCCACCAATTTTGTGGGATTCCTAAATGAAGTGGAGCATGTGCTTTAAATCAATTCTTAAATATCCCAGCAGACCCAATAAAATTGGATGGTGAGACTATTAGGCTGTAGAGCTTTGTCAAGGGCTAAGTCCCAAATGGAATTGATAATTTTGATTTCGTGAATTCCTTTATTCAGCTCTGCATTCTCCTCATAAAAAATTAGAGGGGGGGTATTCTCTAGTGTTACAAAAGAGGAGTTAGTATTGGCCCACTCATATTCATAGTACATAGAATCAAAATGTTTTCTAGTTGCCTCTTTGATTGATAGGAAATCACTCAACTTTGAACCATTTTCCAAATAAATTTCCTCGGCATTGCTTTTCTTCTCCTTGGATTTGGCTTGCTTGTGAAAAAGGAGGTATTCCTATCCCTAGATTTCAACCACAAGCTTCACGATTTGAGAAGCCACATTTCTTCCCCGGTTCTAAAATATTTGTGAAGTTTGTGTCATTAGATAGTTTCTTATTTATGATGTTGGCTAGTGATGTTCCCCACCTCCATTCTCTCCTGAAGAGATTCCATTTGTGATTTGATTTGGTATTTTCCTTTATCAGGGGAGATTTATGAGAGGTTCACCCATTCCCCTAGGCCAATTTCATAGATTTGATTTTATGTCCCCAAATATAAACATGATACCCGACTATGCATTTTCTCCATTCTTGTAATATTATTTCCAAGGCCCTGGGATCCTAGAGCCACAATGGATTGAATCTTAAGGGGAGAGGCCCAAAGTTTGGGGTCTCAAAGACTTGTAAAGCATTTGGTTCATGATTGGAGATAGTTAATGGGATGATCTTGGAAGATAGAGTATTTTCATTCAACAAAAGATCGTTATGAATAAGAAATTGTTCTAGCGTTGCAAAAATATGGCATGGTCGAATACTTCTATTGGTCCAGACATGTTTTCCTTTCACTGGTTTAACATCCACTAAATACTAGTCCATCACGAGGTTTCCATTTTTTTTTATATAAAAAGTTCTCTAAGTATGATTCCACCTTTTTTTTCTTTGTTGTTTAAACATTGAAATCCCTAACTATGATGTTATTTTGAGAGAATTTGTAATCTTTCAAAGCTTGAAGATAAAGCCAACAATCTTCTTAATCTTTAGGCATGTAGACATTAAAATTATTGTAACACTTACCTAATTGTTAATCTGTGATACATATTAAGTCCCAATGCTGGGTTTGGAGTGAAAATTCCAAGTGGATAGATGAGTTGTCTCAATGCCTCCCGAAGTCCCTCTGGAACTTATCATTGTTCCTTCACTTATTTTCCAATGCATTTTACCTATTCGCAACATTTCCAATTCCACTAACTAGTCTCCTAGAGGAGGATAATTGGTTTTCCTGATTTATTATATCTCTCATGTCTTATTCTTTTAACTATCTATCCAAACCTTTATAATTCCAGTAGATTATATTCATTATTTAACAATGGGGGGTTTGTGATTTCCACCTTACGATGGAACACTAGCTCCAGGATTATTTTCACTTCAAGTTATATCCCCCAATGATTTTTCTATGGTTGTATAGATACCCATGATTTTTTCTTTATTTGTTGTTTCTTCCTTTTTTTCTTTAGATGGCTTCCAAACTTCCCTCTTTGGATGTCTCTCTTCTTCTTTATCCTCTTCTTTATATTCTTCTTCTAATTTCCAATGCACTTTTTTCGGAGTTAAGATACTTGATGGGAATTGCAATTTGTCTAGGATATGATCGATTTCTTCTTATCTATCCAAAATAATATCTACATTAACTGATAGGGTTGGGATCACTTGAGCTTCAAAATGAATGGGAAACTTGGGAGGGAATGTCAATATGGGGGTTTTAACTAAGGATGTTGTCATTTAAGTAAAAGAAATTGGATCTTCCCAGGAGAGGTCTTCAAACCTGTTGGCTAGTGTACTTAAAACTCCATCCTTATGGTGGCCTAGGGATACTCTTCTTCTTGTTTCCCAACGACACATTTGGACCTTTTTACCTATAATTTATTATTCTAAAGAATTTGTAGGAATTTATCCACATGTTTAACATGTTCTTCCATGATTTTATATAGATAAGTATATCATTAAAGAAAACCAACACAAATTTTCTAAGATGGGGTCGATTTTTTTTCCATAAGGCTTTGAAAATTAGAAGGAGCATTAGTCAACCCAAAAGGCATGACCAAGATCTCATAATGTCCTTCGTGTGTTCTTAAAGTTGTTTTGGGATTTTTTTCTTCTCTTAAGCCAATTTGGTGGTATCATGATTTGAGATCTAACTTTGTGAAATAAGCCACTCCATGAAGCTCATCTAATATATCATCAATATTTGGAATATGGAATTTATCCTCGATGGTGATTTTTTTTAGATATCTATAATCAAAACTTATCCTCCAAGCATTATCTTTTCTTCTCACCATCACTGTTGGAACTGAAAAGGGACTCTTGCTTGATTGAATAATACCTGCATCCAACATGTCTTGTACCATTTTCTCAATCTTCCCTTTTTGTTGATGTGGATATCTATAAGGCCTTTTATTAGGAGGAGTATTTCTAGGTATTAGTTCAATGTGATGTTCATGATATCTAGATGGAGGTATTTCTTTAGGAATTTCTTGGAAGTCCCTATGGTTCTTTTCCAAGGTGCATTTTAATTCATTTAGATTATTTTCATCTTCCTGCTTTACTTCCATACAATAAAGTCTAACTGTAACTTCACTATTACCCCTTTTTAGGATTTTTTCTATTCTATGAGAACTGATGACTCGAGAGGGTGTAGATTTGAACCCTTTGAGTTCATATTGAATTCCTTCCAATTCAAATCTCATGAATAATTCATTATAGTTTGCATAAATTGTACCCAATGTTCTCAACCACTGAATCCCCATAAAAAAATAATTGAGGTGCTCTACTGATATTTTTTTAATGAAGTTATGGGTACTACCTAAATCAATAAGCACTATGAACTTTTTATTCTTAATGTGTCCTACAATCTTAATAGTTCGAGGTGTTGAAAAACCTGCCAATGCATGAATAGATATTTCACAACTAACCGGATCCATGTTGTGCAAAATTTCTACATCTTTTTCCCGCTCTTTTAAGTTCACAAGTTCTTCCTCACCATTTGTGTAGATGCCTCTATTTCCTCCTACTCATTATTTTCCAAAGTGAACATATTTGTTTCTTGACATTTATGCCATTTTTACCATTTTCTATTACAACCAAGGCATAGTCCTTTTGCTCTTGTTTCATCCATTTCCTTATGTGATATTTGAGTATGTTGAGGCAAGGTTTCCCTATGCGGCACAACTCGATCTTTGCTTCATGCATATGTTCCAATCATATACTTGTGTGTAACCCTATTCTTGGATTGAACATGATGAGCAGATTCTATGGCTTCTGTAAGGAACTAGATCTATTATAATAGTCGAAAACAAAAATATTGTAGAGAATAACAGAGGGACAACACAATATATGAAACCACAACACCAAAATAATACCTTTATTGACATGAAACAATGTTCACTTGCCTCGTCGAGGGGGAAACCTCCAACAAAGTAGTGCTCTATTACAATAATTCTCAAGACAAAGACTTCTCATGCCCTTGACTCTTATTTATACTAAATCTATCTACCAAAAGAACAATCTAGAGGAAGATCTTCTAGAAGCGGAAGCTTCTATTAGGTCTTCTTACATTTGACTCATTCTTCCTTATTACTAGGCCTTATTAATATTGGCCTTTATTACATGGAAACTATATTATTCTACCTATGTGAGGGGTTAGGGAGTTAGGTCCCTAACATGCCCTCGCCCTTAAAAAACAATCTTGTCCTCAAGGCTTGAGATGAGGAAATTGTTGCAGAATGGTAGTTGGCTCTCAGGTGGCATCTGCTAGAATTATATATTTCCGTTGTACTAACACTTCCTTGATGGTGCACTGACGAAGACGATGCTCACACTGGTCCAAGACTGCTTGTGGTTGCAACTAGATGGAGCCTTCTTCATCCTACTCAGGAAAACTGGTTTGAGTTTGGCACTTAGTTATAATAACCTTCTTTAAGCAGGAGACATGGAAAATAGTATGGAGCTTAGAATGAGTGGGAAAAAATAACTGATAGGACACCTATCCCACACTCTCAAGAACTGTATAAGGAATATAAAATTTGGGCGCCAGTTTCCGACAATGGTCATCCTTGAGTGAAGTCTGGTTATAAGATTGTATTCAAAGAAACACCTGGTCCCCTTCAACAAATTGACAATATGAGTGACCTTGGTCTGCTTGTTGCTTCATGCAATTCCGAGCCATGACCAAATTCTCTTCGAGGGTATGACGAATTGCCTCTTGAACTGTAAGATTTTGGTCAACTACCTGGACCTTCGAGATACCTAGCATGTATGAAAGAGCCGAAGGCATCTTTTTTTTCATATATTGTTTCAAAAGGAGTCATGCGAGTATTTGTATGGTAAGAAGTGTTGTACCACCATTAAGCTAGGGGTAGCCATTGAGCCCACTGATTTTTCCTCCCAGATGCAAAACAACTCAAATATGTTTCCAAACACTTGATGAAAACTTCAATTTGACCATTAGTTTAGGGATGATAGGCTATGTTGAGATGGAATTGGGTGCCCTGTAGCCTGAATAATTCTTGCCAAAATTTGCTGGTGAAAGTGGTATCTCAGTCAGAGACAATGGAATGAGGCATGCCATGAAGCTTTAAGATACGATCCATGAAAAGTTGAGCCATTGTGGATGCAGTGAATGGGTGTTGAAGAGAACATAAATGATCATATTTGTAAAGATGATCAACAACCACCATGATGATGGATTTATTGCCCGATTTAGGTAAGCCAACAATGAAATCCATAGAAATATCTGCTTCATACCATCCCAAAAAAAAGAATGTTTGACCCTGTCATAGGTTTTGGTAAACCCAAAATGCCTAGCTGTGGGTATAGCATGAATCTCAGAAAGCACCATGGATTTAAGGTGCGACTATTTTCTTAAATACATACGACCTTTGTAGCGAAGATCTTCATTGTTCCAATAGTACTCTGGAGAAAATGGGGAATTGTCTTGTAGTTGTTGGATCAAACACAATAGTTTGGGATCTTGCAGCCATTCCTGGCGAACAACTTGGAGCCAATGTGGTACAATTAAGGATAGAGAAAAGAGAGACCCTTCACGTTCATATTTCCTCAAAAGAGCGTCTGCAACCACATTGTCTTTACCTTTCTTGTAAATGATCTCATAATCATATGCAAATAGCTTGGTCACCCATTTTTGTTGCTTTGAGGATGAAAGTCGTTGCTCTAGAAAATACTCGAGGCTTTGATGATCTATCTTAATTTGGAAGCGTTTCCCCAAAAGATAAGGACTCTAGAGATCCACAACATCTAGAATGACCATCATTTCCTTTTCATAGATTGATTGGCCCAAATGGCACTCTAACAATTGTTTGCTAGTGAAGGCCAAAGGTTGATAATCTTGCATAAGGACGACGTCGATTCCTTTCCCTAAAGCATCACATTCCAGGACAAAGGTCTTTCTAAAGTTAGGAAGGGTTAGGACAAGAATAGTGCACATAGCCTCTTTCAAGGCTTGGAAGGAGTGATCAGCTGTTGGATTCCAAATGAAAGCATTCTTTTTAAGGAGAGTAGTGAGAGGCGCCACAATTTTTCCATAATTCTTAACAAACTTGCGATAATAGCATGTTAAACCAAGAAACCCACACAAGCTCTTGAGATTCTTGGGACGAGGCCAATCCTTCATAGTTTCAATTTTCTTAGGATCCACTTTGACACCATCGTTGCCAACAATATGACCCACGTACTCCACTTCTGAGGCTCCAAAAGAACATTTAGATTGTTTGAGGAAAAGTTGGTGCTGAGAGAGTAGATGAAGAACTTGATCCACGTGGGCAAGATGTGTTGTCCATGTTTTACTATTGATGATAATATCATCAAATAAAACTAAGAAAAAATGATGGAGAAAAGGATGAAAGACATGATTCATGAGGCTCTGGAAAGTGGAGGGAGCATTACACAATCCAAAGGGCATGAACAATAACTCATAGTGGCCCTCATGAGTTCAAAAATCAGTCTTAGGAATGTCTACCTGTTTCATATGTATTTGGTGGTAGCCAGAACGAAGATCAAGTTTAGTAAAGAGTTGGGCACTACTTAATTCATCCAAGAGATCATCAATGACAGGGATGGGAAATTTATCTTTGATGGTGAATTTTTTGAGGGCCCGAAAATCATGACACATGCACCAAGATCCTTCTTTCTTAAGTACCATGACCACATGAGAGGAGTAGGGGATAGTACTAGGACGGATAACACCCACGACGAGAAATTCTTGAACAATTTTATCAATTTCATTTGTCTATGCAAAGGGATGCACTAGGGGAAATTTCATTTCATTTTTATCAATTTCATTTGGGAGGAATATTGTCAGGTACTAGGGGAATGGAATGCTCATGAACACCATGGGAAGGGGGAAGTCCTTCAGGAGTGGAAAAAACATCTTGATGTTTGGAGATGATGGCTTGGAGGTCAGGATGCACATAGGGTGTCTCAGTGGCGTGAATGGAATGGAGTTGTGCAATAATGACTGAATGAACTTTCTTGAGGAGATTTTCCATGTGATGGGAATTGATGATTAAAGGGGAGTAGGTGGTGATTCCTTGGAACTTATACTGTTGGCCCTCCTAGTTGAATTGCATGGTTAATTCCTTAAAATTCACGAGGATGGGACCAAGAGTACGTAACCATTATGCACCCAACACAATGTCACAACCACCCATGTCGATAGAAAACATATGCGATTTCATGTGATATTGACCAATTTGGAGACACACATTTTCACAATGCCCCCCACATTTCATGGAACCTCCATTGGCAATCATGATTTGAAAGTTGTTGACTGCACAGATATAGGAATTATTTTCTTAGGTAATGCGACGATGAATAAAATTATGGGTGCTGCCATTATCAATGAGGATTATGACCTTCCGATGCTTAATGTAACCGATTAGCTTGAGGGTTTGGGGAGCAAAGAAGCCAGTGAAAGCATTCAATTAAATGACTAGTTCAACTTCTGTGGGGTCTGAGGGCAAAGTAATATAAGCTAGCTTTGGGTACTTAACCACAGGAGACCCTTGACTGCTTCTTCTGAAACATCCTTAGAGATGGCCATCAAAATATTTTGTTTCTTACACTTGTGCCCCATAAAGTATTTGTCATCACAATTATAACAAAGGCCCTTGAGTTGGCGTTCAACCATTTCTTCCCTCGTCAATTTCTGGATCTTCAGTGGAGTGGAAGGAGGGGTTGGAGTGGTGGGTTTAGGGTGGGGAAAAAAGGATGGTTTTCTGGTTTGAGAAGAGACAACCTATTGTGCTTCCTTAGATATTTTGGTAGCTTCCACCCAACTCTAAGTGTGAGCCACAATGACATGGGCACAAATCTCATCCTTGAGGCCACTGATAAAGCATTTCTGGAAAAAAACATCAAACATTCCCTCCGTGCGGAAAGCCAAGCGCTCAAAAGATGCTATAAATTATTCCATTGTGCCCGATTGTTTCAACTTGGTCAAATGACCTAAATGGCATGTTTCAGTGTCAAAGCATTCATAAAGCTATGCAACAAATAGTGTCCAAGCCACATACCCTTGGTGGGCATTTTTTCTCCATTGACACCATTGTCAACATTCTAGATCTAGATGGAGAAAAACATACCCGAGTTTGGCCAACTCATCAGTAATGTCACACAAAGAGAAATAGTGTTCCATTTGAGTGACCCAACTTGTGGGATCCAAGCCATAAAATTTTTTCACCTCCACACGAGGGGGACGCAGGTTCCACTGAAAGTGGTTGGAAGGAAAAGAGGTGGACTGGGAGGATTCACAACCTTTAGGGTTATATGGCGTGGAAGAAGAGAAGGGATATGGGGTGGGCTTAAACAAGGCGATCAAATTGTTTACTGCATCCTGGAATTGCTAACACTTGGTGATCAATTGAGTGATGGATGTGGGAAGTGATTCGAGCGGGGCAAGTCTGGAGTTGAGGTTACCAATACTGGAAGTAATGAAAGAAATATCAATATGGGCTTTCTCATTAGATTTGTCCAAGGTAGTGAGATGTTGTTCCCAATATTGGTTGCGAGTGTGGGCCACAGGGATGGGACAGGGGGAAAGTGGGACCACACAAAAAGGGGTTATTGGTGAATGGTACCACTACAATCAATGTTAAGAGAGGAAGTCAATGGGATATATTCCAAATAGGGGTTCCAGGAAGGGGTCGAGTACACGGGAAAAACAATTGTTGAAAAATGATAGGTATGACTATGATCAGGGTGAAGAGAGGAATCCAATGGGATAGGTCTCAAATAATGGTGCAGGAAGGATTCAATTTTTTTTTTTTTACTCCTGCAGAGTTATACTCTGATCTGAATAATACTGCAATGATGAAATAGCCAAATTCTTAACAAGAAGAAATGTGTAGGAATTTTGCAACCCGAATGCAAGAGGCAAGGTTGCATGACAATATATATTGTCTATTCTGTTTCTACTATGTTTTTGTCCCAAGGGTTAGGGTTTTTAGGGTTTCTACAGATAAGGGTTTTCCTTGTGCTATAGCTCTCTCATATACGTGCGGGGTCCAACAGTAGTACTTGACCCTATATCTCAGGGCCCCAACTAAAGAAGCTAGACCATGCCCTTAGCCGTACTACTCGACTACCTAGGTACTTGAGACTATATTCCTGAGTGTTTTTCTCAGTGGCACTATAGTAGTCAGGCGACTGATTGGTTTATCTATGGAGGGCTTCAAGATATCTAGGTCTATATGTATACAGGTGTTGTCTGATCCACTACCACTCGAAGGGGTACCAATAGGGGTTGCAAGGGTGGCCAATAATGTGCACTTAAGTACCACTTGTAGTTCCTGCGTGTATGCTTCCCCGACAATGGATTTATGCTCTAAACAACATATCTCTGTAGCTTTAAGACACCAAAATACATCTCTACCCTGAAAAAAAATAACCTACAATTTTTTGCCAAGGAAAGTGCTCTGATACCACTTGTAAGGTACCAAATCTATTATAATAGCCGAAAACAGAAATATTGCAGAGAATAATAGAGGAACAACACAATATATGAAACCACAACAGCAAAATAATACCTTTATTGATAGGAAACAATGTTCACTTGCCTCTTCGAGGGGGAAACCTCTAGCAGAGCAACATTCTATTACAATAATTCTCAAGACAAAGACTTCTCATGCCCTCGATTCCTATTTATACTAAATCTATCTACCAAAGGACCAATCTAGAGGAAGATCTTCCAGAAGAGAAATCTTCTATTAGGTCTTCTTACATTTGACTTATTCTTCCTTATTACTAGGCCTTATTAATATTGTTCTTTATTACATGGAAAATATATTATTCTACCTACGTGAGGGGTTAGGGAGGTTAGGTCCCTAACAACTTCCATAACATTTTCAAGACATTTTAAGTAAAGCTCATGTTTAATGTCTTCTTTTATGTTCATCACTTATGCTACCACCCTTGTTGCCAATATTTGAAATTCTAAATTATAATCTTCAACATCGCCTAAGTGTTTGATTCTTGTCAACCAACTCTGAGTAGTCTTGTTTCAAAAATTTTCCATATTGTACTTTTAAGTCACTAGTTAATAAACCCCAAGTATAATGACAATAATGAGGCTTCCTTTTAATTACCCATTGATACTGTTAGTCCCTAAAGTTTCACTTGACTGCTAAAGGGTAAGCTAGGGCATCATCAAGTTATTGCAATGATTTTTATAAATAAGGATGTATTTTGGGTTTTGAAAGAAGGTGGATCAGGTAAACTGAAAGAGAAAGAATAAGGGAAACAAGATAAATGAAGATCAGTGAAATACCATTGGGCATGGAGTCAAGTAAACACCCTGTTGATGGAAGGCAATCAAATTGCATATCAGATAAGAAGTTTATATGAAAATGGGTAGAAGAATAGGGAATAAACAAAAAGTAGAATATCCATCAAACAAAGATTCTCTTTGTTATATGGATGAAAAGGTACTTGAAACAAAACACATAAATAGTAGGCATTCACATCAAAATCTTTACCGCTCGAGAATCTATTATCCATGGACAACCATTGATTCTCAATGTCTGCAATTTGTTCAAGCAAGATGAAAAACATAGTGTAAAACAAGGGAAATCACAATCCGATAAAACAATTGTCATAAATCTTCAATGTCAGAAGCGATCACATAATAAAATGCCCTCAAGCTTACAATAACACACAATGGATGACTATCTCATTGAATTCCTTCTCAGGCCTCACCCTCTCGGCCCCCCTTTCTCTTACATATTATGGAATATATATAGATCAATAAAACTAATCAAATATCCTTAATTACTAGGAGTCTAATTCATTCTATATACTAAAAATGGAATTAGGTTGTAATAATTATGGAACACGTTGCCAAGGATCTCTAATTATGAAGTTTGATAGGCATCTCTCTTTAGATTAGAGATGATCGAAGCTATCATTTTCCATTTGTACACTTGGATCTATTTGACTGCTTAAAAATATTGGATGACCTACTGATTTTTGTGCTTGAAATATGGATCTGATCCTTATTCACTAATTCTGTGCATGGTAATTTGGACTTGTCTGTTAGTTATATCCCTTGAAATATGCACTTTACTACCATTTGTATTCTCAACCTTTATCTACATATTTTTTTCTTAATTGCCAACAATGTTTGACTGATGCCTCCATTTGTGGAACTAATCTCCTAAAATAGAATGAATATATCTCGATTGAGCTCAACACACAAGAAAATAGGTGTTCCCCCTCTACTGAAAAAATAGGAATTTGTTGATATTCATTATAAACCTTTGTGTTGAACTAAGCTAATGTAACAATCCGCCCACATGAAGCATACTTTGCACCAGAACTGCCAATATCAGCATTCGAAAGTTTTAGAATGACTCCTCTATGAGTTGCAACTACTTGGCTTCGAGAGACCTGACTTATTTTGGCTGATTTGGTATCAGAGTGCATTTTAGATGATGGCAACTTCCTACCTGCAATTACTATCTGTTTCCTCCCATCAAATGAAGATGCAGATACATCTACAGTCTCAGCTAATGCTTCCAACTTGATGGATTTCCTATTATGTTTGCAAAGTTCAATAATTATCTCCTCATCTTCACATGTCACAAAGACCACCTTTTCTTGCCGTTCTCTCACACCACGATTTTGTAATGGAATTGTTTGCAACAATTTACCTCGATACTCTGCCTCTATATTATAACCAAATGCTTTCTCCATGGTAGATCCACATACTCCAGACCCTGCATTTCGACGACCTATTGGAATGGGAAAATATTGGACTGTGGCTGCAAGAATGCCATCCCTAGTTGTAGAAGCGTCTATATTGTTTATCAGAGATTACAATAAGAGATCCTTGAAACCCAACACTATCCTTGTAGTTTATTCTGAGTTTATAAAGACATTTGTGCCCTCGTGCTTTCAATTTGTGTCGATGCGCAGAACAAGTTAACCTTCCTCTATGTTAAAGGCTTTAGAATGGCGCATTCTTGGCACTTGCACACATAGCTCTACTCCTTTGATGTCTACAACTCCAACTTAGATACTAGTTGCTCGACGCCTTGTATTGTTGAAGTTGTCAATTTCCCAAAGGTTGAATGCTCTACCTGTGCGCTCAGATTAAACACATCAGAAATTCTTTAACTCAGGCCACCACCTGTCAACTAATCATCATTTGACATTTGCGAGCTCAGCTTTCAAACTTTCTGTTGACTGATGTATTCGACACCTGTGTGTGAGCTCTCATTTCGGCGTGTTTATGTGTTGATGCAAGTTATGGAATATAAAATATTTCAAAACCCTTTGGCACCATGATCCAGGTGGATATCGGTGGCCACCCACCTTTTCCAACTAGCTCAAAACAAGTTTCTGGCAATTTTGGTAATTTACTATTTTTAGTAGTTTTTAACTTTCGAGGACATTTCGAGGGCCTAAATGAAGGTTTTTCAGGATCGATCCTATCAATGATACCCAAAGGCATGATTGATCCCCCAAAATGAATCTTCTCGATGATACCTTTCCAACGGGTTATCATGTGCCTAAAATGGATATCGTATGCAAAAGTTACGACCCCGGGAAGTTGATGTACTAACTTACCCAAACGGGGCCCACATGACTTTTGGAGCTTCATCTCCTAGGGTTAGGTTTTTGGATGTCTAGGGTTTTTGGAATTCCTGTTTATTGTAAAAAATACCTTCAGAGACTCATTGTAATCATCTTCTTGCGAATGTGAGTACCCATCACATCTCTTCTCAGAGATAAGCTGCCACCATTCTAGCGAGTCTTTCACTCTGTATTTTTACAGTCTCTGTACATTTATTTCATTAATAGAAATCATGTATTACTCTATCTCTGTGTTTATGGTTGCATCTCTGATATCTTTCTGCTATATTATTGGATATCCACGATATCTCTATGCATTTATTTATTATATCTCCGCTCTCATTTCGTGCCGAAAATAATCTGGATCAGTGGTATAAGAGCATGCTGCTCTTGATCATTTTTTAGCGCATGTCCCCGACGAGGTCCGAGTATAGAAAGTTGGGTCTCGATCTTGTCTCTCTTGAGGATAATCTCTCTCGCACACCCAAGAAACCCTCAACGATGGAAGAAAAGAAAAATGACGGAGCAAACGATCCTATCAGTCTATTGCTTGAGCAAGCTCTCACGCGACAGAGGGACGACATGATGGATATTTTTTCCCACATCCTTCAATGCCTGCTGATAGTAATAGGTGCATCTTCATCAAACAGACACTTTGGAGGCACCTCTCCTTTCAAGGTAAAAGTTAATTTTGATATTCCTATATTTGATATTTGACGATACCTTTCTAACGAGCTATCATGCGCCTAAAAAGGAGATCGTATGCAAAAGTTACGACCCGAGGAAGTTGATGTACTAACTTACCCAAACAGGGCCCACATGAATTTTGGCGCTTCATCTCCTAGGGTTAGGTTTTTGGATGTCTAGGGTTTTTGGAATTCCTGTTTATTGTAAAAAAGGCCTTCAGAGCCTCATTGTAATCATCTTCTTGCAAATGCGAGTAGCCGTCACATCTCTTCTCAGAGATAAGTTGCCACCATTCTAGATAGTCTTTCACTCTGTATTTTTACAATATCTGTACATTTCTTTCATTAATAGAAATCGTGTATTACTGTATCTTTGTGTTTACGGTTGCATCTCTGATATATTTCTGCTATATTATTGGATATCCGCGATATCTCTGTGCATTTCTTTATTATATCTCCACTCTCATTTCGTGCCAAAAATAATACGAATCACACCATGTCAACTCGATCCGTTTACTAAGCGAAGAAGACCCAAATATCCTCTGCAGTAGTTTGCGCCTTCGGGAATATAAAAATTTGTGGCTTAAAGTTTGAACGCCGTGTTATGTGGTCAATAAGCCAACACATTGTGTATACATTCTTTAGTCCACAGGCTCTCCTCCATGTGGCTTGTGTTTGATGCTTGAATGCTTGGTGTAGGTAGGTGAGCTTGACTTCAATACCTGTCAGGCTAAATAGACATTGTTTCCAATTATATTTGTGGCACCATTATTCACTTCATTGCCATTGAGGATTCCTAGACAAACATTACCTCGAGAACTGATGACCAAGTAACCTTCTCGGAGAATGTCAAACCGTTTTTTCTTAATAAGCCATGAGTTGCCCCCAAAACCCAGGGTTAATGATTTGAAAAAGTGTCTCACATCTGCTATAGACCTGATAAGATATTTTTCCTGCCAACACAATGGTAAGAAATGATGATATATATTGTTGATTCTAACAATGTGTTGTGTTGATGCAGGTTTAGGGCGCAGTGATTGTATGGATATTTTGGGCTCCCTGACCCATGTTTTATAAAAATAATAAGAATGCCTTTGGATAATATCCCCAACACTTGGGTTTAAAAACAAATCACAATTTTGTTTAAATAACATAAGGAATCTAGATATGGCCCGAAAATGAGCATGGTGAAGAATTCAAGGATTTTGGAAAGTGATATAATGTTTTATGATGGCGCTGCAGAAATGTCACTTTTCTAGTAGCGTGCCTGTCATGACCAAAAGTCCAAATTTTCACCTGTGAATTTGAGTACTAACATATACCATTGATAGAGTTTTGTCTCAAAGTACAGAGTTGCATGTTTGATAAGTGCATTTACACCCCAAATTTTCAAACACATAGAAACATACAATACAAAGCAACAAATGTTTTTTCTAACGCATGGAAAATTACCACTCCACTGAATGAAGCACATTAGGCACTTCATATACGCATGAAATAATTAAAATTTATTTAAACCAAGTATAATATTAAAGTAATATCCCTTTTCCAAATATAAAGGACCACTCATTTATAACATATGCTACAAAAGTATATTGCAATGATTGATAATAATATTTTGGATATGTTCTTAGACATGCCAAATTGATGGTAATTATTTCCAAACCATTGATTCTATTTTCACACATATGTTAAAAAAAATGGTATGAAAACAAATATATTGACATCCTATGGCTTACATGAGCATTTTATATCTCCACAATTAGAATTTTCCAAAGGCCCTAAAGAACACCAAAACAAAATATTGTCGCCTTAATCAATATGAGCTTCTTTGCATCACAAATCACATAAATCAAAGATCCACATGTTGAAAGGAAGAAAAGGTGCAAAATATGTTTCCAATGCTAATCAATGAGAGAAGAATGTGCATAAACTAAAAATAGAACAATTGTAATTAAATAAAATAAACAACAAACCATAAACAACAAGATATTTTAGGGAAAATCCTTCCAATATAAAAACCCCACATTGTAAAGCACATTCAATGTATTATTTAGTAACTAAATGGTTACAATACAAATTCATCTAGGTGGCCATCGATGGCCACCCACCTCTTCCACTAACTTAACATGGTTCTCCATCTTGGCAGTTTTTTTATCTACAATTTTTTAGGTCCTAAACTTCTAAGGTTGTTTTGAGACCTTAAACAATGTTTTTTGGCCATTCGGGGAACTGGGGCTGCCATAGAATTTCCATTCTTGTCAACAATTGTACTTCTCATTTAGACCTTTCCAATGAGTTATTGTTCACCCCAAATGGAGATTGTATGAAAAAGTTGTGCCCCGAGGAAGTTGACGTATTGACTAGCCACCTTGGGGCCTATAATCCTCTTGGTGCTTCGTCTCCTAGGGTTATGGTTTTGGATCTTTAGTTTTAGTGATTTATGTTAAAAGACCATTTTGAATTGTTGTAATTTATTCTTTTGAATGAGCATAGAAAAGACCTCTCTGTTTAGAGATAAGCTACCACCATTCTAGCTAGTTTGCATTACTTTGCATTTCACAGTCTTTTCCTATTTCATTTATTAATAGAACCCAGTTCTTACTATATTATTGTGCTCCCTGCAATATTTATGTGTGCGTGTTTCCATTCATATTAGTGTCTTTCATTTCGTTCTCTGTACAATCCAAATCAATGGTATCAAAGAAATATGCTCTTTTTTGTTTCTTAGTGCATGTATGTTATAACATCAATTGCCACCACATACGCATTGATGACTTGTTTGGATTTTCCATGTCCTACTTGCAAACATCAATCCCCTTTACCTCCTCCAGATTCTTCAAAAAACATTATTTTCTTACATGTACAAGCCCTAAAAACTATGCAAGGCATACACATGTTTCTTTATTAAAAGTTGTGTACATCTCATTTTTGCTCAAAAAAATACAATTTTGCATAATTATGCGCAAGGTTACAAGTTTGTCAATTTCCTAACTCCATTTTACTCATATAGAATTGTCTGCAACCACTCCAACCACTCAGAGATAATATAAATTGAGCATGACCCACGAGGAGAACAAGAATGATACTTAAAGCAAAGTTATGTTGGCTATTTCCCACCTTGTCTACAAGCCCTTATTAATTCTCTACTGTTGATTCACATCCTCAGTCTTGGAAACCCTTGTTTTCAACCTTTTCCATGCTTCACATATATGACCAAGAAGTTTCCCTTGATCTTCTTTGGGTCTTCCTAAGCATTAAAGTCAAAGGTGCATCTTATAGTCAATGGCTTAGGTGGAGGGACCCAGAGTCTATTTGAGGAGCAGTGTTGCGGCAGGTGTAGGTGATAACTACCTAAATTCTATTGTCAAATAATAAATATACCTTTTTACCATGAAATGCTTGTATTATTAGTATATGATTATCATGTTTGAATATCTTGTTACTTAGAATACTAATTGTTGTAATTATCTTTCTCTTCAACCATTTCTATAGAAATTAGTTATGATATAATTGTTTTCCTTTGTAGTTTTTTACTTCATTATTTTGCAGGTTGTCAAAGGAATAGTTTGGAAGGAGTACGACATGCTTACAATCACAAGATCTTCATAAGATGTAGGACACCCGATATGTCTCTTCTTCCTTGCTACTAGTAGTTAGTTATATGATCGAGTTAGTTGCAAATATTTAATTGCATTCTTGGGGTTTGGTTTGATCTTTAAACAATCAATGCTCTGTTGTGGATTTAACCCATAGCCATAGGGATTTTTCCTGCAAGAGAACTAGCGACCATATTGGTGATTTATCTCCTTTGTGGGTTAGTTTTTAAGTGCCTGCTTTGTTTTTCCTTGTTTCTTTGACTTTTCTATTGTTGAATGAGTAGTTTAAACCTTTCTGAGTCTTTATTATACATTGTGAATCCTTTTGGCTTTCACTTTCAATAATTTCTAGAAGTTTTAGGGTCATATACACTCTTTGTTGTGCAAACAGTGGCGTATATATGTGCTTTTGCTTTGAGATAGTTGCGTACATACACACTTTGCCTTACACACAGTCGCGTACATCTCCATAGAAAGGGTTTTTTACTCTTCTCTTCCTTTCTAGGGTATTTGGCTTGGTTTGTTGGGATCTTTCCTGGGTCATATGATTCTTTATGGCCTACTATTAGTTACAAAAGTCTTATGAAGTTAGATGTTTATACAAAGAAAAGAAAAGAAAAGAAACCAGTTTCTTTATTTTTCCGCTTGAAGCTTATGTGAGTAGTCTGAAGGTTCTTTTCTTGGTTTTTCTATCTGAAGTTGTTGTGTTAACTCTCCTTACAATCCAAATAAGACTAGTTTAATTCCATTTTCTTCTCATTTTTCATTTTTCCATGTTTTGCATTCAAAAAGAAAATTGTTCTAGTTTTCCATTTTACTTTTTGCTTTAAAAAACAAGAAAACAAAATAGAGAGTTTTCTTTTTTCTAATCTTTTTCAACCTTTACCTCTGAAAATTGCTAAAAAGAAAAGTTATTTATGAGCATACTTTCTTCTTTTGCATATATTGATTTCAGAATCTTGCTTGTATTATTGAAAACTTTGAATTTTCACAAGTTTTGGTCATAAGTTTCATTAAAAAGGAAATTCCAGTCTTACTTGTTTTTGGATAGTTGCATTGCATTCAAAAGTTGCATTAATATTTGCATTGCATCTAAAAGAGAATTTGCATTATTTGTATGGCATTGAAAATATAAAGAGATTGCATTTTTGAAGCATTCCTTAACACTCTTTTCCATTGAAGAATAAGCTTGTTTTACTTAGCAACAATGTTCTTAAAGTGCTTCATTTTTCTATTGAGTCTCAAAACACCACTAAGTTTCACGTCCGTAAACCTATGAGTAAACAACACCCACTAAAATTAATGCATAATTTAAAAGCAATTAGACTTTTTTTTGTAGGCTATGCAAACTAGTCTAGGTTTAGGGACTTGGATTAGGATTGGAGAGATAACTCTCCAAGACTGTTGAACAAACATAGGAGTCTGAGATAGGAAGAGACAAATCCAATTGTCATATAGGTGTGGCCGAAAAAATCCTCTAACACCGAATCCAAACATGAGGTCACATAAGGAAGAGTTGAGAAGATAACCCTTTTGAGGCTTGACTGAGTGTAGTGGAGAGATTGTAAATGAGGGTTTCGCTAGTACCCATACCTCCCTAAGAGGCGGTGCTTTCAGAGCTTCATGATTCGCTACCCTGCCCATACATTCAATCCAGATTGTTGATTGTTCACTTGGACACCAACTGTGAGTTGGTATCCATAGTTTCTTTTCTTAGGTATCTCATAGGTGACAATAGGGGGTTTCCCATGGTACTTGAAGTAGATGTTGTAACATGTTATCAATACCCCTGGAGGGTGCCTCGTGAAGCAAGGGTCACTTGCACCAGGTAGGGAAAGTAAGTGGAGGTCAGGGTAACTACTTCTCACTCCTTCGTTCTTCGGTCACAAGACTTAATCAACCCGTGTCATTGTATGGAAGGGCCTTTACCTAACATCTTTGTTATTGTAGTCTCGGGACCTAATCCACCTGAGATAGGGTATTGAAGGAGTATTTTATGTGTTTTGATTCCTTAGGATATTTTTAAGTGGTGTGATATTTGTGTATAGACGACCTTAGCGAGTTTGTTGGTGGCTACCTTGGATCATTGATTTAAAATGGACGATCAACCACATCATTAATCTCAAAGGGTTCAAGGCCTTATACCTATAAGAGTGAATTCTCCACCACCTCCTTCGAGGTGTCAAATTGATCAATATGGTTCTTTTGTACCCATTGGTCCTGTTGATCTTGTTGATATTGAGACTACAAAATTGAACTCTTTTGCACTGGAGGTTACACGTATATCGAATCTCGAAGCTGAATGCTTCGTTAGACCTTTTAATCCTCCATTAACTAGACAGGATGATCTAGTTTTAGTGCATATTCCAACTTTCGGGTCAGATAACACTTATTATTTCCCTCTTAGGTGGGCTATTATGGAAGGAAATTCATATGTGTGTGTGTCAGGGGCCCCTTCAACCTCCACTTTGGCTATAATTGGGGGGAGGATTTCACCTCCCCACCCTTCTATCAAAGATGGCCAAAATGAGTCAAGACATGATGGATGCATCAGTTAGTGGCTCCATGCCAATGATCATTGGGTCCACTCAGTATTCGAGTGTGATTCCTTCATTTCCTTTCATTTCTAACGCCTTTTTGTTTGGAATGCCATCAATAGGCATGAAAAATGTTTCAGCTAGTTCTCAACCAATCACTCAAAGTCTTAACTTTGGAGCAAGAAGTTCTTCAACTCCCTTGCAAGTTATTCCTTGAGGTGAGGGGAATATCCCTCCATTGTTCCCTTTGCTCAAAAGTGGGTATTTCCCATCTTCTAGTCCTAATCCCTTTTTGGGATGGAGTGGTCATATGAGTGAAGGATTTCCATCCTCAGGCATGCCTTCAAATTATAACCCTTTCAATCTTTTTGGTGGGTTCGAGAGAAATCCCTTCCCTTCATCTAGGATGTTAGCAGGGGGAAACCCCTTCCAAGGTCAGCGAAATCCCACACAAGGGTATTTCCCTTCACAAGGGGTTACTTTAGGAGGAAACCCCTTCAAAAATCAATGCAACCCGATGCATGGGTCTTTCCCTTCGCAGGGGATGTCGACAGGGGGAAAACCTATCCCATCTTGTGGAAACCTGATGGGTGGAGGTTTTCCTCCTTTTATCTAGGGATTTCAATGTTTTTATCAAAACCATGGCTCCACTATAAACTAATTCTGGAAACTCGGTGCTTGTAACAATCTAAGATATCCTTTTTCGGTTGCTAACCAACTCAGAGTTTCCAACTTCAGTAGTTGGAATTCTAGACCACAACTGAGACTTCAATTGCTGACAATGTTAAAATTTCCATAATTATCAAAACTTATGAAATACCCTATGTGCCATGATCCAAATTGGCCTCTGGTGCCCACTAAACTACCCTTGGACATTTCGAAGTTCAAAGGCAAAGATGGTGAGGATAAGGGAGATCACGTAATGACATTTCATCTAAGGTGAATCCTTGCCAAATGGTACTATATTATTCATCAATATGGTGAGTTCGAACATATATGTTTCAACTAGGGCCCAGGATTATGGTAACCCTGAGTCTACATCCAAAGGAAAAAGGTACTCTTCATCCTAAGAATTCTCTTCATATGGAGAATCCTAAAGGGGATGCAACACCGAGCATGCCAAAAGGTGTGTATAAGCGTTCTTCAGTAAATCCTAATGCTCAAGTTGCACCTAACTACTTGATTTTTGATGACTTGGATCAAATGCCTTGTGCGATGTTTACCCTTGAGGTGCTCCATGGTTTCCCCATGGGACATAATGGATTGCTATCCATGATAGGAGTCACAGATTCATCGATTTTAGAGGTTATCAAGTTTGAATATTGTTGATGTTTAGATCTCTTAAGGTCCAAACAACAACCTCACGTGGATAAAATATCCCCCTATGTTTTTATAGAGGTGGTACTCTATATTTTCTTAAAGATAAATCTTGAATATATTAGGACCAAAATATTAAAATGGGAGAATATTGAATATCAAACTCCAATATTTATCGCTCAATAAAAATGTAAAATATCACTGATTGAAAATAATATACATTCACAAAAGAATTCCTGAAAAGAGGACTAGGAATTTTCACTCATTAAAATCCGATATAAGCAGAAATGTTATACATAAATAAATAATGGTTACAAAAAAAATTATGATTCTCACATCCATCACAATATCATAATTTCAATCACATTCATGGGAAAGAAAGATAAAGGCCCACAATCAAGAGAACTTAAAAAGATTCTTTTCATTCAAAACATGAAAGAATATGATAGACAAACTTTAAATATCTTATGCTCAAAACTTAGAGTTCAAGATATCATTAAAGTTTAACCCCAAAATAGTTCTCTAGGATTTTCAAATAATAATAGTCTGAAAATAAAAATGCATTCATCTAGAATGGATTGGGATTGGGCTCCCGTGGACCATACAATGAAAGAGTGGAACATGGCTAAACCTGAAAAGAAGACAAAGAGAAATGATTAGGAATCATTTATGTTTTCTTAGGAAAGACAAGACAGAAATGGATGAGTTCTGAAAGAGAAGAGAAAATAACTGAGAAGGATGTGATCCGTTTACTCACTTTGATGGATCTCTCTCTTGTTCTATCTGGTGGCCAATGTTCCTTTTGTATTCTGTTTTGTTGTAGTTACATGACCAGTAACAACTATCTATGTTTGATCTTCTTTAGTTATTTGGATTAAATCTTGCTTTAACCAATTTTCATTGTATTCCCTCATAGGTGCGACGGTTATCTTCTACATAACTTTAATATCAAATAATGTGCTTTCTAAATCTCTAAAGTCAATTGAAAGTTGGTGCAATGTGTCTTCAATCTCTTCATTTTTATTAACAAATCTTACCAACCAACTTTCGACTTCTTGTTCTGTGTACTCAATCAAACTATTAAATTTGTGTGCTGATACAACCTTCAATATCTCCAAATGTTCTTCAAATCACTCTCTTGTAACATAGTTACCAACTTAATGAGAACTCTCCAGAGTTCTCGTTTTTTAGGGGGTCCAATTTTTTACCTCGCTTTTTAAAATGGTGCTACCGGTAGCACCCCCTCTCTGTTTTTAGATGATTTTTGATATTTTCAATTTTTCGATCCCCAATGTTTCCACATTATTTTTTTAAATGCTCATTTTTCACCTAT
>JZKD02S1778992.1:161457-172833 GCA_000966675.3 Picea glauca | reverse complement strand
AGTGATAAAAATACGATTTCAAATGATCTCAAAATTTAACGTTTTGAAAAGAAGAAAAAAAATCAAAAACATCTGTTTTGTTTTTAGGTGCTAATTTTAAGGTTTTTCTGAGCTATTGTCTAATTTTTGAAGACAATGTTTGAAAAATGTTGTAATTTTGACCCCGTTTAAAAAAATGGTGCTACTGGTAGCACCACTTTTTGATTTGGGGGTTGATTTTGATGTTTTTTATGCAAAAATATGGGTTTTTTGGGCCAGAGTTCTCGTTTTGAGGTCACAGTTCTCATTAAGTTGGTAACTATGTTTTGTCATAAAAATGGAATTTAAAATTAATTTTGGATCTTGAACCTCCTAGGTGGTTCCTGCCAAGTCTAACTCAGTCAACTTCAAATATAACTCCCCTTTTTTGACACTTAGAGATTCACAATTAACCAATATTTCTTTAAAAACCTTTATTCTCTTGATCCAACAAGCTTTTAATTGTTTTATACGAGTGAGGGAAGGTAAATATTCTTCCTTTATTTTTAGTTCACTCATACCCAAAACCTTTAAAATAAATGTAGTAACAACATCTTTAAAGAAATCCTCGTCATTCTCGAGGTCAGCCTGGAGGTATTGTCTTAGATTGGTAATCCTAGATCCTAAAGAGAACAAATATGTTCGCCAATTTCTATGTCTCAAGAATGAGAGACATTCTCTTCTTTATGTTCTCCCCAACATATTATTTGACTGTATCAAGCAAACTTCAAGTTCCCCTTAATTTTGAGCTTGACTCTGGTGTTTTTTCAGAGGTCTTGTAGGGCTTAACTGTGGAAATCATACTGGCAAATATTTGTGGTGGCATTAGGGCATTCTCCAATTCTTTAATCCTCTCCTTTAAATTGGCATTTTTGATCTCCATCTCATCAACAGATACTTTAAGTGCTTCTCTTGTGAATTCATGGATACGTGCAATTCTAGAACATGGCACCCCATTGAGATCTAACTCTGAGCTAGTTTTTCCTTGAATCTTTCTATTTTTTGAATGAATTATCTCAAAGATTAATTTCTTTGTACTTCTATCAAATAAAGCATTTTGTACAACCAAATACTCTTTTTCAAATAAGATTGGTTTCTCTGTTGCCAATTCTATTTCAACTTCTCGACTTTCTTGAAGTCTTTGAACTTCATCATGAAACTCTATATCTTTAATATTAGCTTCAAGATCCATATCTTCAAGAACAAATTCATCTTAAGGTGCGAGTCCTCTACTTCTTGTTGACTGATTTGTATTTTTCTCTTAGTGCCTGAAAGCTTATGAGGTCGCTCCAAATATCCCTTGGGAGGGTTTTGATCACCTCAATCATCAGAATCATTGACTGAAGACTTATTTTGTTCTTGTAATGCTGCTTGAGAATTTTTTTTTTGTGGGCCACTTCTTTGACATACATTAGGAGAACAAGTATTTATTTCATTAATAAATCTTCACCTTTGTCCATGCTGGTATGTGGTGCTTATGACATTATCAATATCTTTTGGCTTCTTTTCAATAAATACTTCTTGAGGATCATGGCTGTCGCCTTCTTCCTCTCCAAACAAAAGTGAATTAGCATGTGAAACACTAAAACTGACAGTTGTCATAAGATCCATGAACAAGTGATTGGGGTCGAACCACTTGATTTCATCCACAAAATTCAAATTACATTGGTCAAAGTGCACTACAAATTTATCAATACTTGAAATACTTCTCAATAAAATTTCCCTAATTCTCCAAGGTAAAGGAATGCATTGCTTATTTCTTTTTTCGTGAAAGAAGTGTAAGTAAGACCTATATTGTATGGAAACTATGGAAACACGCATCTTATCAGATACATAATAAGGGAGTTACATGGGTTTTTCTCGCGAAGAATAAAATTTGATAACACTAAAATGTTCCATGGATTTAATGCTTCCTTTTTGGTCCAACAAAGTCGATGCTTCCAAAGATAACCTTGACGTTTTTAGGACAAAGATGAGTTTCTTGAAGGAAGAAACAAATGCATTATGAACTTCATAAAAGTGATATGTATCCCTCTGTTTTCATAAGTCTCGATACCACATTTGTGCTAGATCAATTTTACAATTAACTCATCTTCCCAAATTTAAACCCTTGAAAACATGGTAGTAGGTGAACAAAGATTAAATATGAAGACGTATAAAATTTATTGTTTTTTTTGAAATTTGACAATTGAGAAGATATTTCTCCCGAAATGATCTTTGCCCAGTCAAATATCGTTTTTTCATGAACTGTAAAATTTAAAATGTATATAGTGAGTCAAGGAATGGTGGTTGTAGACTCTTGACCCACTACTATGGTGAAAATCCATGTTATTTCTCGATAAGGGTTTTTTAATAAACTAGCATGGATATTAGATAAGTCTTCCAACATTGTTGTCGGGTCCTCAAGGTATTCATGTAGCAACTCCAGTCCGATGTTCCTTTCTTTCAATAAATTCTTGGCCTCATCTCCTTTGAATATAATTGTTGGCTCTAGGAGTTTCAACATATTCTTAAAGACTGATGGTGTAAGAGAAATGGGTGATTCTCCTTGAAGTTGAATTATCCTCTGATCTTTATCAAATTTATCCATACATCGAGAAACTATTTCTTTGGAGTCAAACACTTATGCTACACAACCTGTTAAGGAAATCCTTGATGTCCAAGCTTTGTTCACATTAATTTCTTGCAGTGGCAGTGATGAATAATACCAATATGATCTAGACCACTAGAATCTTTGATCTTCCCACCGAAACGAGTTTAGAGTATCACCACAAAACTATTCTCTTCTTCTCGTTGTCATACTTGATGAAGTTGGTGGACTAATGTATAGTCACTTTAGAACGTTAATTTCAAAGAAATACCTTTTACCATAACATAACTTGAAGCTCTTTTTTTGAAAGAAGGATTAATGTGAATTGAAATCGTCTTGATGGAGAATTGCCTTGAGAAGTCTACCATTAATAATGACCTTTTAATATTTTAATCACTTGTCATTTTCTGTAAAATTAACATTAAATGTACTTTGGGGAAAGTGATGATATGAGATTTGTATTACTGCGGAGTAACGAAGGATCGGATGTGTGTAAGAGATGAGAGATAAACCCACGGGTCTGCAAACCTACGGTGAAAACTTAAGAAATGACTAAGTATGAGACTGCATCGGTTGGATGTGAGGGACAAAAAGTTTTGAAGAGTTATGACCTGTGAACCCACAGTGAAATAAAAAATCAGCTAAGTATTGATATATTGAGAGAGAGAGAATGACTTGAGAAAATGGCTAAGAAACATAATCGTTCGATTAAGCCTATCATAGTGACAATGAATTTAATTTGGTGAGTGAGTCATACCCGCGATAAAAATTTGAAAAATATTCTAAGTGTTGGTACAAAATGAGGATCACGAAAGATGGTGGTGCATTTTGGCAACGACAAAGTTTTTTGACTTGAACATGAAGAGGTAACAAACCCACGAGAAGCACAAAAGAGACCAAGTATCGGTGAAAAATGGATATGACAGAACACAATGGTGCATTTTAGAAGTGGCGGAGGTTTATAACAAGAAAGAAAAAATACTCATGAAACTGTGATAAAGTGAAAATTTCTAAGTGTCGAAATGTACAAGAGAAAGAATTTTTTTAAAGACTTAACACATATATGGGTCAACAATACTACTGATGTCAAGCCTTGTATTTCATACCATGTTTCCTTTCAGATTAATGTCATGTATTCAAAGCATGTTATTGGAAGGGATATTGTTGATGAAGGTGCTTCAACATGTGTAATGTTGTTATCTTGTTGGAAATCCATTGGCTCTCTGTTGGGCCCTCCATTTTTGAAGAGGACTCGATTTTGTAGAAAGGTTAAAGTTTTGTGGGAAAGCACAACATCATAGTGGAAGACTAGAAGAGGAAGAGAACAACTCAAATAAGAAGAAATTTAACTACTAGCATGCCAACAATGAATACAGATCATATGCCAGTTGGAGGAATAAGAAGAAAGATCCAGAAGCTTCGAGCATAAGTAAAGATAAAGCGGGAAAGCTACATAAGTAGAATCAAGAAAGCATAACAATGGAATCAAGAAGCAACCAAGGAAATGATACAAATTGGGAAATATGTAATGGGAAAGGGTTGCCTAGTTGGTTAGTTGATGAGTTGTTTTGATATATTGTCATACTATTGTAAGCTGTTAGATTGTTGTTGCGAGAATCATTGTTGTTCTTTCTCTATCACCAATCTATCACCATTGTTATTGCTGAGTATGGTGTGATAAGGTGTTGTAATGGGTGGTGGGAACAATTGTATAATGGAGTATGGAGTGCACTGTATAAGCTATGATAAGACCCTTGTACTCGCGAGATTATGAACTCTGAGATAATGATAATATAAGAGATATTTTGGGCCCTAAAAATTTTGGTTATAATGTGTGTGACTCCGTAATTTCTCCTTTGCGCAATTGCACATGTACATTGTATTTTATATTAAATATTTATTTCCAAGTGTCTCCTCGTGTATGGACTTGCCTTCATATTGTGCAACATAGTTAGTTGATGCATATATTGGTTTAGAATTCCAATGCCATAATATTTTCACATTCAAGTATGAATTTGCGTTGAGTTGCATCAGAACTGATGATGCATCCTCATTGAATCACTTCATCACACACAAGTCTCTGTTGCGCTTTAGGCGAGACCTCCTTCTTTTGTGGAAGGTCGAATATGCTAGCGCTACTAGACTACAATGTTGCCTTTGTTGGTAACCTCCTTGAACCGCAATCTCCCAAGCTCACTCCCTCCCCTTCTATGTTAACCTCTTGTTAGGGAGGAGTCTCCATAGAGGTGGAAGTGGTCGATTCTCCACCTGACTAGAACCCGTTGTTAGGGAGGAGTTGGAAATATGCGATGTCGACTATTTTTTCATCAGTCTTCCCAATTTAGCCTTCCCACGTGAAGGGAAAATCATTACAATTGACCAATTATTATTCACTCGCTCCGAATCCACAACAAATATGGGATCCACGGTCCCGTTAATTGAAAACTCTCAGACGATAACTGAGAGTATTCATGTTGGAATGTATCCGTCTCTGATGAGAAATTTAGCTTCTCAATACCAATTTTGTATATTAATGTTGTTTCTGTTTACTACCAACAATAAAGCTCTTCAATCCCTGTAACTCAAGTGAGTTCATTTCAAATGAGGTATTTCAAGGATCCATGGGTGTTACCCTCTCTATGCAATTTGGTAGAGTGCCTTGTGCATGTCTATATTTCTATGTCATTATCTGCAACTAAGATGGCTTATTAGATGATTCAACAAGCTATTGCAAATTTTGATTCCACTCCTTCTTAGATAGAGGAAGTGGATAAACTTATAGAGCTTGTCTAGGCCATAAATTATTCTAGTTCACTCGATTTTCTTGTATATTTTAACCTTGTACAATAAATTACAACAAACATATTATTAATAAAAACAAAAAATACACAATGGCACACACACACATTACACATATATTTTTACCCTGGAAACCCAAATCGAGAAAACCAACAACCTATTTAGAGCCACACCTCTAATCTTTTATTAATCATCCTATTCATTATTTACAATACGATATACATATAGGATCCTGTGAAAAAATCCCTAATACATTGACCCATATTAGTTAACAACCCTTAATCTAAATTATAAAACCATTGGCGAAAACCATGTGCCGAAAAACTGCAAAAAAACAGAGAAAAAAAACCACAAAAAATGGACACAAAAAAACCGATAATTTTTATTATTATTTATTACTATCTTTTTTTTGGGGGGGATCTTCCCTTCAACCCCCTTACCACAAGCCCCCCCTCCCCTGCTCCCATATCAATATATAGTACATGGGACCAATCTTGCAAAGAAATACAACACATACCCAACATTCTCCCACTTGTTGTTTTCTTTGCATACATGGGATTGCAAGATTACAAAGTCAATAATCCAGGGAAGAAATGAAAATAGATCCTCTACACCAAGAGAAATTCTCAGTGCTCACATATTTTTTTCATGAATCTACAACATTCTCCAAAGTATCCACCTTCATCAGCAACACCTTCTTATATTCAACCATGTCTCTCACAAAGTGATACTGAACATGAATATGCTTTGTCTTTAAATGATAAGCCAGGTTCTTCGCCAAGAATATTGCACTCGGACTATTACAATCTATCCTTACAACTTGTTTTACCAACCTAATATTTGAACACAATCTCTGTAACCATATTGCTTCCTTTCTTGCATGAGTGGGTGACATGTATTTAACTTATGTAGTTGAGAGTGCCACTACAACTTGTCTTTTGCTCATCAAACTGATTGCTCCTCCAAACAGGTTAAACACATACCTTCTTGTATATATTATGTGATCCATATCTCCAGCCTAGTCTGCATAAACAAACCCATGTATGTCCAACACTCTGTCCAATCCTAGTCTTCCTTGGTAGCACAATCCATAACCAACAGTGGCCAATTATCTGAAAAGCCTCTTCACTATTGTTTAATGCTCCTTCCCTGGTTTTGAAATATACTTGCTCAAAACTCCCACTACATGTGCAATTTTCGGTCTAGTACAGACCATTTCATACATCAAATTTCCAATTGCACTATCCTATGCAACATAGGACATGTCCTCTTCTTCTTCATGTGTCTTTGGACACATATTCACATATAAATTTACACCTACAAGAATAGGAACCCTGACCGGTTTACATTCTTGCATATTAAGCCTCTGTAATATTGTCATGATTTACTTCCTCTGATTTAACCATAGTTTCATGTTTTCCTGATCTCTTTTAATTTCCATGCCCAAAATAAAATTTGCAGCACCAAGATCCTTCATGTCAAATTTAGAGGACAATCGAATTTTAATATCCTGGATAATCTCCTTGTTGTTTCCTATCAACAACATATCATCCACATACAAGACCAAATAAATAAGATGATCACCGATTGATTTGAAATACACACAGTGATATGATTTGGTCCTTGTAAAGCCACGTCCCAATACATAAATGTCAATTTTTTTATACCACATCCTTGATGATTGCTTTAACCCATACACAGACTGTTTCATCTTGCATACTAGATCTTTCTTTCCCTTCACAACAAATCCTTCTAGTTGCTTCATGTAGATTTCTTCTTCTAGATCCCCATGTAGGAATGTTGTCTTCACATACATCTGTTCTACTTCAAAATCAAATGCAACAACAATAGATAAAATAAATCTAATAAAAGTTAACTTGGCAACGAGAGAAAAAATTTCACCAAAGTCAATTCCCTCTACCTGGGAATAACCTTGTGTTGCTAACTGAGCTTTGTATTTCTCCACTTTTCCTTCCGTATTCATCTTTTTCTTAAACACCCGTTTTCTATGAATGTGATTTCTTCCAGTAGACAATTCCACTAGATACCAAGCCTCGTTCTTATCTAAGGTTGCCATTTCTTCAATTGTGGCCTTTTTTTCCAGAGTTTTCCATCCTTTGAATCCACTGCCTCCCTAATAGTCCTAGAATCATCATCAGTAATTGACAAAGCAAAATTTTAATGGAAATCAGGTGCAATATACCTTTCCAGTTTCCTTCTTTCCAAAACCGATCTGCTCAATATTGGAGTATGATGATCTTCTTCTTCTCATTCCTGTTCTTCTGTAGAGTCTGATTCATTTTCCTTCAATTCAAACTCTATTTTCTCTAGTTCTTCCTCCTTTGATAGGACTTCCTGTTTGAAAACATCTTTGATTTATCTAAATACCACATCTTGACTATACACTACCTTTTTAGTTTATGGGTTCCAAATATTATAACCTTTCAGACCATCTTTATACCCTATAAAGATACACTTTTCAACCTTTTTATCTAGCTTACTCCTTTTTCTCCTTTGGAACATGAATATAGGCATCACATCCAAATACCCTGAGATATGTCAGAGAGGGTTTCTTACTAGTCCATACCTTGTGTGGAGTCTTGTCATCCAACACTGATGAGGGTGATCAATTTACGATGTAACATGCAGTAGCCATTGCCTCTGCCCAGAATTCTTGTTCTAACCCGACACCAGTGAGCATGCACCTTGATTTTTCCATGAACGTTCTATTTATCCCTTCTGCAACTCCATTATGTTGAGGTGTATATGGAGTAGTATTTTTCCTTGATATACCACACTTCTTACATAATTCTTCTAATTCATTTCCACATAACTCTCCACCATTATCCATCCTCAACACCTTAATTCTTTTCTCTATTTGATTTTCCAAAAGATCCTTAAACTCTTTAAACATGTCAAAGACTTCAGATTTCTTCCCAAGGAAATATATCCATGTATTCCTCAAGAATTTTAATATAAATGAGACATAGTACACATATTTTCCCATTAATGGAACCAACTAATGTCCAAACACATCACTGTGCACCAATTGTAAATTTTCCTCTGCTCTCAATTCACCAGAGGGGAATCTTACCCAATTCTTCTTCCCATATACACAATGTTCACAAAAATCAAAATCCAGAGATTAGTTAGACATACTTTCAACGATACATTTACTATTGATCTGGATTTAGGAGTCAAACGAATTGATTAACAGACTGAATACAATAAACACAGAGATATGAATAATAACACATATATCTAGTGAACAATATCTTCTATTGAATAAATGAAATAGGCTGAAACTGTAAAACTACAAAACTGAAACACTTGCTCGAATGGTGGTTGCTATCTCTGAGAAGAGATGTGGCTGCTACGCACATCCGTTTGAGAATAATGATTACAACGAGGCTCTAGATGCCTTTTTGGTATTACTCATGAATGCCAAAACCCTAGACATCCAAAAACCTAACTCTAGGAGGTGAAACACCAAAAGTTATGTGGGCCCCTATGGGTAAGTTGGTACCTCAACTTCTCGGGGTCGTAACTTTTCCATACAACCTCCGTTTTAGGCGCGTGATAGCCCATTGGAAAGGTATTTCAGATAAATACACATTACGCCATCAAAATCTAACTTTGTCTACAATTTGACTATGGAAAGCCAAAAAAACACTATTTAGGGCTCCAAAACGGTCCTGGAAGTACATCAAGATGTGATGACATGAAAACATACAAAATAAGCCAGGTTGATTAGGTGAGAGGCCACCAGTATCCACCTGGAATATGTGTAGGGATTCTAAGAACCCCAAAAATGTAGAACCCACAATTACAAATAAGTACAGAAGAACGTGCTGAACTAAAAATAGACAAGAGGAGCTAGTTGGAATAGGTGGGTGGCCACCAATATCCACCTAGATCAATCCTCACCCCTTAGGAAGCAATGGTTTCCATTGCATTGAGTTCCTCCATCAGGTGAGGAAACTTCTATTGGATTTGGCCCCGAGTGAGCCACTTGCCTTGCTGTAGGAGTTGCCCAGCCTTGACAACCCAATAAAGTTGGATCCTCTACTGGCAAGTGACCTTGACCTGTGTGTCCACTATCTGATCAGTGGATGCTTGTTCCATGTAGTCAGGGTTGAGCTCTGTTGGTGTCAACTGTTCTGCGATCTCTGAGGTGTCCAATAATGGTGGAAAATATGACCGAAGAAGGTCCACATTGAACACTGGGTGCATGCCAAGGAAGGGTGGAGTGTTGAGTTCAAAAACAGTGCTACCCAAGGCCTTGGTGATAGTGTAAGGCCCATAACAAAGTGGGAGAAGCTTCCAATGGGGCCCTGTGAGATGCTCCTTCTACAAATGTAACCAGACTTTGCCGCCAACCTGAAACTGGTGCGGTACCCTGTGTTGATCATGACGCTGCTTGTACTTAGCATTGGATTTATGCAAAATCTCCTGAACCTATTGGTGGATGTGCTGAATCTGCTGAATGAATCTGGTGGCTTTGTCGGTCGCGGACTAAACTTGGGAAGAGTCTATTTGTGTGGTGGCAAGAGGTAGTGCAACATCAATGGGACCCAAGGGTTGGAATCCCAACCCCACATGAAATGGGATATGGTCGATGGAGCTATGGAGAGCCCTCTTGTAACTATTTTGAACATAGGGGAGACTCTCATCCCATGTACATGGATCTTTAGAGTTGTACATGTGCAGGATGTGAACAATCATTGATTGACGACCTCTGTTTGGACATCTGTTTGGGGGTGGAAATAAGTGGATTTAGTGAGCTTGGTGTCCAACAGTGACCAAAGACTCAACCAAAATGTGTTGAGGAACCTGTTTTCCCAGTCGAAGATGATGGTCTGTGGTATCCCAAAATGGAACCACACTCATTCAAAGAAGATCTTGGAAGTATCTATCGCTGTGATATTGTTCTTGGCTGTGAGGATGACCATCTTCAAAAGTTGATCAATGACCAAAAATACACAATCATTTCCATGCTTGGTGGATGGAAGGCCATACATGTAATCCATTGAGATAGATTCCCAAGGCTTCTCGGGATTAGGAAGAGGGGTGTATAAGCATTGCTTCTTGATGCCTGGCTAGGTAATGGAATAAGCAGTGCAAGATCTGATATACTTGTTGATGTCCTGTCGAAGTTTTGGCCAATAAAAATGTTTCTGAAGAACAAACACAATTTTATCCACAATGTTGTCGCAAGAGTTGGTTCTAGGATGTAATAGAGCCAAGCCTTAGAACATTTTAAATGAAATAAATTTTGTCACTCGGACTTGACTTCGGTTGAATGCAAGTAAATTCCGAGATAACCTCGAACCACTTTTGATTGGAAATTGCCCCTTCCAACCCGAGAGGGACCTCTTGAAAATATGTCACAATAGGATATTCAATAAGCTTAACAGTGGGAAGATCTGTGGGTAACAGAAAGTTTTGGGTTTTTAGGGTTGGTGGGTTGGACCAGGAGGTAGTCCATTGGGAATGGAGTCAAATGATCAAGAAAATAATAAGAGTGTTTCGGCGATGGAAATCCATGGAACAGAGGCGAGGTAGAAGCTGATTACAGAGCGAAGGATTTATAAAAGTATGGCATCAGAATAGAGAGAAAACATATCAAAATGTAAGGAGCACTTAGCAATGAGTGAATTCCAAGCATAAATCAGTGGAAAGAGATGGTTGGGATAGAGCATCTATCCAAGGATGAATTCTGAACCTTCATATATCTACAATAAACAACCTATAACATGTGCTACAATAGAGCATCTAACAAACGGATGAATTCCATTACAAACACAGTCACAAATTAGGAAGAAAATGGAAATAAAACCAAGTGAAATGATGTGAAAACGAAGCAATAAGACATTCTCTGCAAACAAAATCACAAGAATATCTGCTGTAGATTAAAAATGGCTCTGCACTATTTTATTTAAACAGGAAAGCAAAATATTACAGTCCCA
>JZKD02S1778992.1:116640-129829 GCA_000966675.3 Picea glauca | reverse complement strand
ATGGTTGCATCTCTGATACATTTCTGTTATATTATTGAATATCTGCAATATCTCTGTGCATTTCTTTATTATATCTCCGCTCTCATTTCGTGCCGAAAATAATCCGGATCAGGCCTTTTTAATGCCTCCCCAAGCTCCAAATGAAATTCTGAATACGCCACTGGTAATATTAGGATCTGCAGATGTCGATCGACTATTCAAACGTGGAAAATGGCCTCTCCAAGGCCGTGAAAAATGGTTTTTTCCCAAGGCAGTTTTTTGCATATGAAAATATGATATTTCGACAGCTAACAGGCCAAAAACAAGGGTATCTTAGGTGTTGAAAGTATTGGCTTTCGGTGACTAACAGTGCGATTTCAGAGCACTGTAAGCCACCGAAAGTCCTGAAACCCCGATTTCAGGTTTTGGGGAAATGGAGCAATGGTCAAAATCTCTATGTCGGCCAAACCCCTGACTGTCGTAACCCCAAAATGGTGACGTGGCATTTATGTAAAACCCTATTATAGCGATTTTATTGCCGTTTATTGCATTCTTTTGGTGCTTCCTCGTGAGCTCTTCCTCCATGTGGCTCGATGAGTGGCTGGGCAGATGGCCGTAAAAGAACATGTGAAAGGCTTAGAAATCCTTTAACATTTATTATTATTATTTTAAAATATGTTGAATTCCTTTTAAACAATCACTTTTCCGAGACTTTCGGTGCCGGGACTTTGGGGTTGTCACTAAAAACATTACTTTGTCAATAGCCGAACTCCGAAACCCGAAAATCCCGAAAGAACTTTCGACTCTTTTTTAGAAGTAAGGGCAGCTCTGTAACCAGAGAAAAAAGAAGATTTGGATTTAGAGAAGAAAAAAAAACTTTGTTTCAACATAGGCTCCATCTAGGGATGGCGTTTTCCTGCAAAGCACCAAGAACAATAAACCACGTGCCTCATGCATTGGGCTACCTGAAATCATCCTTATCAAACTATGAACCCTGTCACTTTACTTGCACCTTTCCGAAATGAAAAACCACTTATGCATTCATTGGGCTATGGAGTCATCTGGCTTGTGCAACTGATCTTCAAAAATGCTATAGCCTTCTTGTATCCTGATTTACTTATTCAAGAAATCAACGACTGTAAATGATCTAGCTGCTTGTATGAAGAGATTATTCTCTTGCCTACTCCTACTCTAAGCAATTGTACTGCCTCTTATCAAGTGAAATCATGTTTCCAATGAAGCCATATAAGAAACCGATTTACTGATATCATCTTTGATCCATACCCGAAAAATATAGTAAACCATAGCATGCAAAAATGTAGTTCGAAAAGATGAAAAAAAATGACTTTTATTTGACAAGAATGTCTTGACATCTATGCTACTCATTGACCCCAAATAATCAGCAACGAGATCATAAAAGTCACATAGAAATACCTCATTTTGTTGTTGTTCCAATTTACTGAAATGTTGTTGCTTGTTGTCTTTATTGATATGAATGTTGAATGTTGACTGCTTAATATTTGCTTGGGAAGCATGCATGATCAACTGTTGATTTGAACTTGTCTTCTCTCCTTCATCATATCCCTATGATTTGAGTTCATCACTATAGATATGCTGGCCTATTACAAATGACAATTTTTAAGAGAGAGGAAGAGATATGTTCTTCATTTCCTACATTATTGTCTTGATAATGATCAAATGAAAACTGAGTCTGAAAATATGTATCATGAAAATATTTCTGATCACACTCTCCAACAATGATATCTTTAGAGGATGTATCAAAGTTAAAAGGATCTTCATTGGACTCTTGAACAACAGAATCATATCTATCTTCAACCATAGCATTCATACTTTTCTGGTCATATTTTAGTTGATAAGTAGGTGTTGATGAAATTTCATTAGACAAAAAATCTTTAAAATCCTCTTCATCATCACTATATTTATCAAATACTAGAAAATCAGAATAAAATCCTGAAGGTTTCTGCATTGAAAAATCAACACTCTGATCTTGAAACAAATTTTGAAAAATATCACTGTCTTCCTCATCATCAACAACCTCTACATCAAAATCTGAAACAAAGGGTATAGAAGAAGAAAGATAGTCTTCTTGATGTTCCTCATGATTCTACAACTTCCCTCCATCTGCAAAACTGAAAATTGGGGATTTCCTTCATTGATTTGAAATTCCATCTGACTAAAAGACAACTGATCCATATGATTTGTAGCTGGAATAATTAGATCTTCAGATGTGCAATAATCAGAAAAAGGTGAAGCAGGAGAACTCTCAACCTTATCATGCGATATGTATTCTTCACAACAATGCTCAAGAAGAAATTCCTGAAAAAAATACCTTTCATATCGATGATGGAATGCTGTATGAAATTATTTCAATGAAGGAATACTAGAATGGGGTAAAGATTTATGCCAGAGCCTAGCATCTCTTTCCAACAAAAACATAAACAATTTCACGAGGACATCTTCATGATGTACATTTAATTCATCCATGAGCTTGTGGAATTCAAACAAGTTTTGAGAAGGATTGTCATTCTCATATCCTCCAAATTTAGGAAGGACATCTTCCCAAATTTTAATGTCTGGAATAATGTTTGGAAAACCATAAACATTTGTAAAGTCCAAAGGAGAAAACCTTGCAGCAATTCGAGCAATGAATGAATTTGACATTTTGAGACTAGTGGAGTCGCCAGTGAATCATGTAGAGTCTTCGAACCAAGGAGTCGCCAGGTGAATGATCACAACCAATTGAATGCCTATCCTTTGTTCACCATCAAGGAATGGATCTAAAATTTTTGTGATATCCGAGGGAAGATAACTTCGTTCCTCCATCCCTGGAAACAACGCCAGAAAATGCTGTTGCAAGAGTTGGTCCTAGGCTGTAATAGAGCCAAGCCTTAGCACATTTTAAATGAAACAAGTTTGTCACTCGGACTTGAATTGGGTTGCATGCAAGTAAATTCTGAGATAACCTCGAACCACTTTTGATTGGAAACTTCCCCTTCCAACCCGAGATGGATCTCTTGAAAATATGTCACAATAGGATATTCAATAAGCTTAACAGTGGGCAGATCTGTGGGTAACATAAAGTTTTGGGTTTTTAGGGTTGGTGGGTTGGACCAGGAGGTAGTCCATTGGGAATGGAGTCAAATGATCAAGAAAATAATAAGAGTGTTTCAGCAATGGAAATCCATGGAACAGAGGCGAGGTAGAAGCTAATTACAGAGAGAAGGATTTATAAAAATATGGCAGCAGAATAGAGAGAAAACATATCAAAATGCAAGGAGCACTTAGCAATGAGTGAATTCCAAGCATAAATCAGTGGAAAAAGATGGTTGGGATAGAGCATCTATCCAAGGATGAATTATGAACCTTCATATCTCTAAAAGAAACAACCTATAACATGTCCTACAATAAATCATCTAACAAACAGATGAATTCCTTTACAAACACAGTCACAAATCAGGAAGAAAATGGAAATAAAACCAAGTGAAATGATGCGGAAACGAAGAAATAAGACATTCTTTGCAAACAAAATCACAAGAATATCTGTTGTAGATTAAAAATGGCTTTGCACTCTTTTATTTAAACAGGAAAGCAAAATATTACAGTCCCAGGAGTACTACTCCTGTGTTTGCTTCACCCCCCCCTCTTCTTCTTCAAGAAGATACAATAATATAGGTCTTCTACCCCCTTTCGAATAACTAGAAAACGATTCGAATTACAAAATAAATCCCTCTAGAAATGAATAGGTATCTCATGTAGGTATTGAGGTCGAAATCCTCCCTAGGAGGTCAAATTTCCTCCCAAAAGATAACAACAGTTACCATCAATTTCAAAAACTTTATGACGTAGAAAATGGGCCAAACTACTGAAAACTGGTGTTGTGGTTATGTTTTTGTATGTCTCGAATCGTGACAGATGTGTATAAACTGAAAGATAATTTTTTGAATCTGTTTGTTATGAGAAAAAAGCTCTCTCATTTCCCTGAGATCCATTTCCATTTGCCCCAGATCTGCATTTTACAAACATGTGTCAAAACAGGAAAATATGAGATCCGAAAATTAGGGCTCGGAGATGGATTCAATTCTACCAATATGTGACACCTGTAGGAAAACTAAGAGAGGATATTTATCTATGATGTGTTAGGCAAAAAATTCTTCAACCGTTTCTCAAAATGATACTCCAGACGCTCAGAATCATCATTTGAAAATGATGACTCAACATAGTAAAAAATGCCACATTTATGAAAATGAACCTTATCTTTCGGGGGACTTTTCACTGCCTTACGAAGATCCAAATGAAATTATGAAGACATCACTGGAAATATTAGGATCTGTATATGTCGATCGACTATTCGAACATGGAAAATGACCTCTCCACGGTTGAGAAAATTGAGTTTTTCTGAGGTAGTTTTGTCACTTGAAAAAACCTGCGATTTCGGTGGCTAACGGGCCGAAAACAGGGGTATCTTAGCCACCAAAAGTCCTTGATTTTAGCAGATAACATTGCGATTTCAGAGCGCCATAAGCCACTGAAAGTCTTGAAATCCCGATTTCAGCTTTTGGTTTTCGGGTTTTGGGGAAACGGAACAATGGTCAAAATCTCTATGTCGACCAAACTCCCGATTGTCGAAACCCCGAAATGGTGACGTGGAATTTATGTAAAACCCTATTATAGCGATTTTATTGTCATTTATTTCATTCTTTTCATGCTTCCTTGTGAGCTCTTCCTCCATGTGGCTGGGAAGATGACCGTAAAAGAACATGTGAACAGCTTAGAAAGCCTTTAATGTTTTTAATTATTACTTTAAAATCTGTTCAATTCCTTTTAAACAATCACTTTTTCGAGACTTTTGGTACCAGGACTTTGGGGTTGTCACTAAAAAACATACTTTGTGAATAGAGGAACTTCAAAACCCAAAAATCCTGAAAGACCTTTTGACTCTTTTTTAGAACTAAGGGAGGCTCCGTAACCAGAGAAAAATGAAGATTTGGATTTAGAGAAGAAAAATAATTTTTTTTTCAACATAGGCTCCATCTAGGGATTGTGTTTTCCTGCAAAGCACCAAGAACAATAGACCACGTGACTCATCCATTGGGCGACCTGAAATCATCCTTATCAAACTCTGAACTCTGTCACTTTACTTGCACCTTTCCAAAATGAAAAACCGCTTATGCATTCATTGGGATATGAAGTCATCCAGCCTATGCAACTGATCTTCGGAAACCCTGTAGCCTGTCTGTATCCTGATTTTCTTATTCAAGAAATAAACAACTGAAAATGATCTAGCTGCTCGTATGAAGAGCTTATTCTCCTGCCTACTCCTACTCTAAGCAATTGAACTTCCCTTTATCAAGTGAAATCATGTTTCCAATGAAGCCATATAAGAAACCGATTTACTGATATCATCTTTGATCCATACCCGAAAAATATAGTAAACCATAACATGAAAAAATGTAGTTCGAAAAGATGACAAAACCGAATTTCATTTGACAATAATGTTTTGACATCTATTCTTCTCATTGAATCCAAATAATCAACAACGAGATCATAAAAGTCACATAGAATTACCTCATTTTGTTGTTGTTCCAATTGACTGAAATGTTGTTGCTTGTTGCCTTTACAAATATGAATGTTGAATGTGGATTGCTTAATATTTGTTGGGGAAACGTGCATGATCAATTGCTGATTTGAACTTGTCTACTCTCCTTCATCATATCCCTATGATCTGAATTCATCACTATGATATGCTGGCCTATTACAACTGACAATTTTTAAGAGAGAAGAAGAGATATGTTCTTCATTTCCTACATTACTATCTTGATAATGATCAAATGAAAACTGAGTCTGAAAATATGTATCATAAAAAAATTTATGATCACCCTCTCCAACAATGATATCTTTAGAGGATGTATCAAAGTTAAAAGGATCTTCATTGGACTCTTGAACAACAGACTCATATCTATCTTCAACCATAACATTCATACTTTTTTGATCATCTTTTAGTTGATAAGTAGGATTTGATAAAATTTCATTAGACAACAAATCTTTAAAATCCTCTTCATCATCACTATATTTATCAAATAATGGAAAATCAGAATAAAATCCTGAAGGTTTATGCATTGAAAAATCATCACTCTGATCTTGAAACAGATTTTGAAAAATATCACTATCTTCCTCATCATCAACAACCTTTACATCAAAATTTGAAACAAAGGGTATAGAAGAAGAAATATAGTCTTCTTGATGTTCCTCATGATTTCTACAACTTCCCTCCATCTGCAAAACTGAAAGCTGGGGATTGCCTTCATTGATTTGAAGTTCCATATGACTAAAAGACAACTGATCCATATGCTTTGTAGCTGGAATAATTATATCTTCAGATGTACAATAATCAGAAAAAGGTGAAGCAGGAGAACTCTCAACCTCATCATGCAATATGTATTCTTCACAAAAATGCTCAAGAATAAATTCCTGAGAAAAATACCTTTCATATCGATGATGGAATGTTGTATGAAATTGTTTCAATGAAGGAATACTGGAATGGGGTAAAGATTTATACCAGAGTCTAGCATCTCTTTCCAATGAAAACATAAACAACTTCATGAGGACATCTTCATGATGTACATTTAATTCATCCATGAGCTTGTGGAATTCAAACAAGTGTTGAGCAGGATTGTCATCCACATATCCTCCAAATTTAGGAAGGACATCTTCCCAAATTTTAATGTCTATAAAAGTGTTTGGAAAACCATAAACATTTGTAAAGTCCAGAGGAGCAAACCTTACATCAATCCGAGCAACGAACGAATTCAACATTTTGAGACCAGTGGAGTCTCTAGTGAATCATGTAGAGTCTTCGAACCAAGGATTCACCAGGTGAATGATCACATCCAATTGAATGACTATCCCTTGTTCACCATCAAGGAATCTATCTAAACTTTTTTTCGTATCCTAGGGAAGATAGCTTCATTCCTCCATCCCCGACAATGATGCCAGAAACTGTTGTCGCAAGAGTTGACCCTAGGCTGTAAGGGAGCCAAGTGTTAGCACATTTTAAATGAAAAAATAATTATCACTCGGACTTGACTTGGGTTGCATGCAAGTGAATTCCGAGATAACCTCGAACCACTTTTGATTGGAAATTGCCCCTTCCAACCTGAGAGGGATCTCTCGAAAATATGTCACAATAGGATATTCAATAAGCTTAACAGTGGGTAGATCTGTGGGTAACATAAAGTTTTAGGTTTTTAGGGTTGGTGGGTTGGACCAGGAGGTAGTCCATTGGAAATGGATTCAAATGATAAAGAAAATAATAAGATTGTTTCGGAAATGAAAATCCATGGAAGAAAGGTGAGGTAGAAGCTGATTATAGAGAGAAGGATTAGTAAAAGTATGACAACAAAATAAAGAGAAAACATATCAAAATGCAAGGAGCACTTAGCAATGAGTGAATTCCAATCACAAATCAGTGGAAAGAGATGGTTGGGATATAGCATCTATCCAAGGATGAATTCTTAACCTTCATATCTCTACAAGAAAAAACCTATAACATGTCCAACAATAGATCATCTAACAAACAGATGAATTCCATTACAAACACAGTCACAAATCAGGAAGAAAATGGAAATAAAACCAAGTGAAATGATGCAAAAATGAAGTAATAAGACATTACCTGCAAACAAAATCACAAGAATCTCTATTGTAGATTAAAAATGGCTCTACACTCTTTTATTTTAATAGGAAAGCAAAATATTACAGTCCCAAGAGTACTACTCTCGTGTTTGCTTCGCCCCCCCTCTTCTTCTTCAAGAAGATACAATAATATAAGTCTTCTACCCCCTTTCGAATAACTGAAAAATGATTTGAATTACAAAATAAATCCCTCTATAAATGAACAGGTATCTCATGTAGGTATTGAGGTTTAAATCCTCCCTAGGAGGTCGAATTTACTCCCAAAAGATAACAACAGTTACCATCAATTTCAGAAACTTTCTGACGTAGAAAATGGGCCAAACTGCTGAAAATTGGAGTTGTGGTTATGGTTCTATATCTCTCGAATCATGACAAATATGTATAAAATGAAAGATTATTTTGTGAATCTATTTTTTCTGAGAAAAAATCTCTCTCAGTTCCCTGAGATCCCTTTCCATTTTCCCCATATCTGCATTTTACAAACATGTGTCAAAACAGGAAAACATGAGATCCGAAAATTAGGTCTCGGAGATGGATTCGATTCTCCCAATATGTGACACCTATAGGAAAACTGAGACAATTTATTGATCTCTGATGTGTTAGTAACAAAATCATTCGACCGTTTCTCAAAATGATACTCCAATCGCTCATAATCACCATTTGAAAATGATGACTCAACACAGTTTAAAACGCCACATTTTTAAAAACGAAACTCATATTTCGGGGGAGTTTTGACTACCGTCCCAAGCTCCAAATGAAATTATGAAGACATAAATGGAAATATTAGGATCTCTAGATGTCGATTGACTATTCGAGCGTGGAAAATGGCCTCTCCACGGCTGAGAAAAATGTTTTTTTCTAAGGCAGTTTTGTCACTGGAAAAGACCTGCGATTTCGGTGGCTAACAGGGCGAAAACATGGGTATCTTAGCCACCAAAAGTCCTAGATTTCGACAGCTAACATTGTGATTTCAGAGCGCCGTAAGACACTGAAATTACCAAAACCCCAATTTCAGCTTTCGGGTTTCAGGGAAACGAAGCAATGGTCAAAATCTCTATGTCGGCCAAACCCCTGATTGTCGAAACCCCGAAATAGTGATGTGGCATTTATGTACCCTATTAGAGCAATTTTATTACCATTTATTGCATTCTTTTCATGCTTCCTCGTGAGCTCTTTCTCCATGTGGCTTGATGCATGGTTGGGAAGCTAGCCGTAAAAGAACATGTGAAAGGCTTAGAAAGCCTTTAACATTTTTAATTATTGCTTTAAACTCTGTTCAATTCCTTTTAAACAATCACTTTTTCAAGACTTTTGGTACCGAGATTTTGGGGTTGTCACTAAAAAACATACTTTGTGAATAGCCGAAATCTTAAACCTGAAAATCTCGAAAGACCTTTTGACTCTTTTTTAGAACTAAGGGTGGCTCCGTAACCAGAGAAAAATGAAGATTTGGATTTAGAGAAGAAAAATAAACTTTGTTTCAACACATACCATTTTCTTTTTATTTTATGTGACCATAATTTTTTAGTTAAACTATGATGGATGTGATGAAATTTTGTCTATCTTTTTCAAATGTATAAGGTGTGTGGTTCTTGGTCATTTCTTAGGAACTCTCTCAAAAAAGAAAAGAAAACATTTTATTTATTGTTATTTTTTATTGCAATCTTATATTTCTTTGATAACCACGACATACTTCTGCAAAGCCCTATCTTCTAAAATATTAAATTCCCAAGAAAATATTAAATAAAGAGGAGTACCACCTCTATAAAAATGCAGGGGGATTTGTATCCTCGTGAGGTTTTCGTTTCGGTCTTAACAGATTCAAGCATCAACAATAAGGAAGAATCTCATGCCATGTATGCAAAAGCTTAGAGATATACATGCGCAGGATGTGCACAATCATCTAATTGTGAACTCTATTTGGTCATCGGTTTGAGGGTGGAAGGCAATGAATTTGGTGATCTTAGTGTCCAACAGTGACCAGAGACTCGACCAAAATGTGTTGTGGAACCTGTTGTCTCGATCAGAGATGATGGTTTTTGGTATCCCAAAATGGACCCAAACTCGTTCGAAGAAGAGTCTGGCAGTATCTGTTATTGTTATGCTCTTCTTGCAGGTTGTGAGAATGGCCATCTTCGAAAACCGATCAACCACCACAAATACACAATCATTTCCTTGCTTAGTGGATGAAATACTAGACATGTAATCCATCGAGATGGATTACCAAGGCCTCTCAGGAGTAGGAAGAGGGTTGTATAAGCCTTTCTTCTTGATGGATGGCTTGGCAATGGCATAGGCAGTGCAAGATCTGATATACTTGTTGACATCTTGTCGAAGTTTTGTCCAATAAAAATGTTTCTATAGAATGACCATAGTTTTATCTGCACCAAAATGTCTTGCCATCTGACTGTAGTGAGCCTCCCAAATCAACTTTGCATGCTCGCTTGAAGGAACACAAATATTTCCTAGATGGCATAACATTCCATCCTGAATGTGAAAATCAATGACATTCGTTCCTATACCCAAGAGCTAATAGGTGGTGGTGAAGTCGGGATATCGTTGATAAAGTTGGGGCCACTCAGATGCCTCATGCCCAAAGGAATGAAGCACGGTGGTGAGTGCAACCATGGGAGGTCAACTGAGGCAGTCAATGCCACGATTTTTACTCCTTGTCTTATACTTGATGTTGAGATGAAACTCCTGCAGGTGTGTGGACCACTTTTGATGGTGGTCATTCTGCAACTTCCCTTGTGTCTGTATGAAATGTAGAGGCTTGTGATCAGTTTGGACGATTGTCTCCTTTCCCATAATGTAATGTTTCCATTGATGACATGCTTTCACAATGGAATACATTTATTTATCATAGGTGGGGTATTTTTAGACGGTATATGAGAGTGTCTCACTATGGTATGCTACTAGATGACCGTGTTGAGTGAGAATTGCGCCTACAACATAGTCAGATGCATCAGTCTCAATCTAGAATGGTTGTTGCAAATTGGGTAAGGAGAGTATTAGAGCTTAGCACAAACGATGCTTCAGATCATCAAATTCTCGTTGATGTGCCTTCCTCCATGTGAACTTTACCCTGCCACCGCCCTTGGTCACATGGCTGAGGGCCCATGCAATATGGGATAATCCCAACATGAACCGTTGTTAGAAGTTGGCAAGTCCCAAGAAGCTCTGAAGCTCGATTAGTGTGGTCGGGGATGGATAATCAAGGATGACTTGGATCTTAGCTGGATTGGCATGTACCCCATGATCATCAACAATGTAGCCCAAGTATTGGACCCTGTTCATGCCAAAGGATCATTTTTCCAAGTTGGCATATATCTTGTGCTTCCATAGAGTGCTAAAAAACTGTTGAATATGATGCATGTGCTCCTCCCAAGTTCTGTTGAAGATGAGATTATCATCTAGATATACCACCACAAAAGAGTTGGTGAAGGGTCTTAATACATCATCAATCAACCTCAAGAAAGTGGATGGTGCATTTTTTAATCCAAAGGGAATGAATATCCATTCGAAGAGACCTTCTTTAGATTTGAAAGTTTTCTTCCATAAATCAGTTGGTTCAATGGGAACTTGGTGGTAGCCAGACTTTAGATCAATATTGCTGAAGAAATTCCTCCCCATGAGTTGGTAAAGAAGGTCATCAATTTGGGGAATTGGGTACTAGTTCCTGACTGTGATTTTGTTTAATGCTAGGTAATCAATGCAGAGCCACCAGGTCTCGTCTTTCTTTTGCACCAGTACAATTGGGCTTCCACAAGGGGAGGAGTTAGGTCCGATGTGCCCCTTTTGAAGAAGTTGTTGGATATGATGCTTGATTTCTCCATTTTCCATCAACGAGTGATGATAGACTGGTCCATTAGGCACAGGTGCACCAGTGGTTAGATCAATTGGATGCTTGAATTGGCAGTGTGTTGGTACCCTGGTGGGTGAGGATAAGATGTCTCTTTACTCTTCCACGATCTCATCTACTTGCTTCTGCTGCAAAGAGAGGCTCTATGTAGAGGCCACCGATGTGGTGATGACCTTCTGCTTACTATGAGCACAGATCACAAATAAGACAAACTTCCTAGTCTCTGAAATGACCTTACTGTATTTCTTAGTAGAGATTAAAGCAATAGAGGTAGGTGGATCTACCTCTGGTATCATGTACAATTTTTTACCCAAAGTAATAATAACACTGCAGGGTCTAGAATGATACATAACATTTCGCTTCCAAAAATATGGTTGTCCTAAAAGAACATCACAAACTTCAAGGGGAGAAATATCACACAATACCTTGTCTTTTAATGGATTGATGTCATGGGGAAGACAGCATTGTTGGCTGACGTGGATATCTCTTCCTTGGCAAAGCCAGCCGATGGTGTAGGGATGCGGGTGCGGTGTCAATGGCAGGTCCAGTCGCTTGACAACCTCTGTTGAGATCATGTTCTTCTGACTACCTCTATCAACAATGAAATGAAGAGGAGCCTTGTTTACCCACATCTGTGAGTGAAAGAGGAGTTCCCCTTCCTTTGGTTATTCTGGTTCGCTTGGTTGGACTTTGGTGGTAGTGACATTGGAGTTGCGTTTGACATCAATAATCCACTTCCCTCCTTTCGGATTTTATTCAGAGTCAGAATCTACCTCTGACTCGAAATATTTTAGCTCGAAACAATATACAACTGTGTATCAATTAAGACAGTTATATGAGGCATGGGGCATGATGGGGAGCATGTTCATGCATGGGACGAAGTACTCTCCATAGATTGATATTCGGTCAGAATGTCCTCGGGATAAGGATATGGATTTTGGTATGAAAAATATTTTATTATAGCCATGCGAGCAGTGTGTAGGATGAGATCCATGACACATTGTATTGGCTCACGGGGGTTTCAGTTGATTGTAAGTCCTACCTTCTGGTGGAATATTCCAAGGATTGGTTTTCTTGCGAGTTGATGGAGGGTCACTGTTATACTCAGGGTGTATCTACAAATTTAAGATGACCCAGAATCTGAAATTTTTACCATAGATACCTTACTAATTTCTATGAATATCCTCCAAAGTTTAGGGTCTGAAACGTTACAGAAAAATTTTTATAGCGAAAATTCTGCAATGACTCAGTTCAGGATGATTCCAGAACCCTATCTTGTATAAGCTATATCTCCAAAAGTATAAGGCCTCAGGAGCTGAAATTTGAACCCAACGTACCTTGATCTGTCTACTAAATATCCTCCAAGACGTTCCTTTTGAAACATTGTAGAAAACAAGTTATATCAAAAATTCCAAGGTGTCTCAGATGTAGCAGTGAAACCCCAAGACCTTGAGCTTTGATACCATATGTTAAGAACCAAATATCAATATAGCATAGAAAAACCTCAAAAAAGGTACTCAACTCCTTGAAAAATAGATAATTTCATATAATAAGCCTCTTTGAGGGGGAAACCTCCTTTTACCCCACTTAAATGTTCAAGTACAAGATGATTCAAAATGAAAATGTCTCCTTGGTATA
>JZKD02S1778992.1:98283-116590 GCA_000966675.3 Picea glauca | reverse complement strand
GTCCAGATTTAGGAGTGGAACAAACTGATTAATAGACTAAATACAATAAACACATAGATATGAAGAATAACACAAATATCCAATCAACAATATCTTCTATTGAATAAATTAAATAGGGTGAAACTGTAAAAATGTTGAACTGAAACACTTGCTCGAATGGTGGTAGCTATCTCTGAGAAAAGATGTGGCTGCTACGCGCATGTGTTTGAGAAGAATGATTACAATGAATCTCTAGAGGCATGTTGGCACAGGGGCAGACCCATGATTCAACTCCAAGAGCGCACCAACAAGCCCTAACTACTGACCCTTTTGACAATACTTGCGAAGTAGATGCAGTCTCACCCGAAGTAGCTATGGGATGGTCGCAGGACAGAGAATGTCTACAACCAAAGGGAATACCAAGTGGATCTAATACAAGAACAATACAACATTTATATATCACTTACTAGTTCAAATCTACTCCACACAACTATCTATCAGATCTAACACAGTAATGAGATAACAATATATCAAATGGCAAAGAGCAAAGCATCAATCACACACAACACAAAATATACGTGGTTCACCCTCTCTCTAGGGCTAAGTCCATAGAACTGTGCTTTATAATATATTAAGATGAAGCATATAGTTCTTATCTGCGCTCTCCGCTAGCAGATATTCTTTCTTCTCCTCTCTGTCTCTCCCCTTCCTATGCACCCAGTTGCAGGACTGATCTCCACACCTAGCTGAAGATCTTACAATACCAGAAGGCTCTTACTCTCATCACTTCTCTCTCACACAATAATAATCGCTGACACCAATAACAAAACTAGAACGACAATACCAACAACCCATACCTGGTCCTTTATACCTCTATTTATACATTACAATAGCTCACCGACAGCCTTAGGCTGAGACCTAAGTGTCAAAAACCTAGATACCAAAACCCTAGGTGTCTAAAACCTTAGGTTGACTTGACCCATGTTTTAAGGGCTTTGCCAGCCTGACTTTCCTTCCTTCTTGCGTGGTGCTCCAAAGCATCCAATGGTGGCTTTTTTCGCTTGCTGGGTTGTCCACGTTCTATCTTCCTTGCTGATCTGTCATCCTCTATCTCATCATCCAACGTCTTTCTTTCTCTTACTTCGCTCCGTATTTTCTACTCTTTTGCTTACTTCGACCTAGTAACAGTCACTGTGTCTTCCGCGCAGTTCACATTTTGCTTTTTTTTTCTTTATTCTTCTCTTACCTCCATACCCAAGGGCCAACAGGCCCCCAACACTCACCTGTGACTTGTCCCGAGGCAATTCAGATCTGATCCTTCTATTGAGCTTCAACTTCAGACTGCATGGGGTATCCTGTGCTTCTAGCTCTAGTGCTCCCTTCCTTCCTTGTGCAGACTATTTTTTCTGTGTCTGGTACCCAGTTTCAACTGCACCTGGTACCTAGACCCTTTTCCTCATGCTTTTACTGAGAGCTGCGAGGCAGCTGGTTGTCATAATATAATTTCAATTGGCTCTCATTCACCAAACCTTCCTTCCATTCTCCATTCAAAGTATTCAACTGCACATGTCCTCCTTTTGTAACATAGGCGACCTCATATGGCCCAAGCCAATGCATTCTGAACTTCCTAGGATGCTTCATGAACTTACTGTCATATACCAGTACCAGATCACTTTGCTTAAATACCTTCTTCTTGATGTGTCTGTTGTGGTAGGCCTTCTCTCTTTCCTTCTGAACCTGCTGGTGAAATCCTACAATGAATCTGTCTTCTTCCAATTTGACCAACTGGGCAAGCCTCGCTCGAACAACGCCAGTGTCATCCATATCTGTAAAGGCAACAATTCTTAAGCTTGGTACCAAATATTCCATTGGGAGAACGACTTCGAGACCATACACCAACTTGAAGGGGGTCTTCTTGGTCAATTTCTTGCAAGTGGTTCTATAGGCCCATAATATTGTTGGTACTCTTATATCCCAGTCATCCCTATTCACATTGCATATCTTCATCAATGATGTCTCCAAGATCTTGTTGAATGCTTGAACTATCCCATTCCCTCGTGGATGGTAAGGTGTGCTCTTCTGATGATGGACTGCAAATTCCTCAGTCAAGGATTCAACTGTTTTATTGATGAAATGTGTGCCTTGATCACTCATAAGGATCTTCGGGCATCCAAACCTGGTTATGATGTCATCAAATATGAAGTGCACAACTGTAGTTGCACTACAATCCTTAACTTCTCTTGCTTCGGCCCATCTGGTCAAGTACTCTATCGTAGTGATTATGTACCTTGCTCCTGTGCGCTTTCTTGGTGGGTTTATAGGTCCTATGAAGTCAATGGTCCATTTCTCAAATTCCTGTAGGGTCAGCTGTGGTGCTAAAGGGATTTCATCTCTTCTGGATAGTTTCCCAACTCTTTGGCATACATCATAGGCTTTGTAATAGTCCTTATCATATCTGTGTAAGGTAGGCCACCAAAGGCCAGCTCGAAGAACCTTCTGCGTAGTTGCTTTCCCTATGTAGTTTCCTCCTACGATGCCTTCATGAGCTTCGATGAGGATCAATGGTCGCTCTGCTTCCTTAACACACCTCCTCAATATCTCATCAGGTCCCATCTTGTATAGCTGTCCAACTATAAGTGAAAAGTCTGCAACGCGCACTACTAGTTGTTTCTTTTGGGTGATTGTATATTCACTAGGTGCCATTCCTGTTGACAAGAACTAGACTATTTCTGCAAAGTGGTCATCAATGTTTCTAATGGCTAGCAACTGTGCATCCGATAGTGTATCCTCCAAAATAGTAGGCTCTTCTCCATTTTCCAACCTCGAAAAGTGGTCATGACCTTTGTTCATTATTCTTGGCTTAACCATGATCTCAAAATCATATTCCTGAAATAACAGAAGCCATATGCATATTCCCCCCCCCCCAACACTGACTTGTTGACTAGGTATTTCAGCGCGAAGTGATCAGTAAACATTTTAAAGTGTCTTCCCAACAAGTAGTGGCAGAACTTCTGCAGTGCATACACCATGGCTAACCCTTCTCTCTCAGTGGTGGTGTAACTAATCTTTGCTGTGGATAGTTTCCTGCTAGAAAAATCTAATGGGTGGTCGATGTCTCATGTTCCTAGTTTTGCTAACAGATCTCCTAATGCAATAGAAGATGCATCGACATGCACGTGAAATTCCTTGCTCCAATCTGGGAAAACCAGAATAGGCGCAATAACCATTTTCGGTTTCAGCGTGTCGAAGCTCTGCTAGCATTCTTCTGTCCAGTGAAATTGACAGTCTTTCTTCAAAATCTTCTCCATGGGTGCTATAATATGGGCATAGCCTTTAATGAACTTCCTGTAATATCCAGTGTGTCCAACGTAGTGTGCAACTATTTGACTGAAGTAGGAGGGGGTAGATAAACTATAATGGCAATTTTAGATGGATCTACCAACAATCCATGCTTGCATACAATATGAACTAACAACACTCCAAATGGTGAAAAGAAAATGCACTTCTTCAGGTTTAAGGAAATCTGACACTGCCTGCACTTGTCCAACATTATCCTTAAACATTCAATATGATTTTTCAATAAACTAAAAACAATCCAATCATCAAAGTATGCTTCTAGAAACTTATGTAGAAACTCCTTGAATGCTTCGACCACCACCCTGGAAAATATGGTTGGGGCATTCTTCAATCCAAATGGCATCATTGTATACTGGTAGGATCCCTATTATGTGGAAAAGGTGGTCTTATGGTGATCTTCCTTGGCAATCCGGATTTGATGGTATCCTGAAAATCCATCTGTAAAATAATATACCTCCTGGCCTCCTACATTATCTAACACTTCGTCAGTGAATGGAGTGGGGAAGGGGTCATGCAAACATGCATCGTTCAACTTCATGAGATCTACGCAAATCATGATCTCTCCTGTCTTCTTTTCTTGTACCACCATAGGGCTAATCCATTCTTATTCTTTGACATGTTCTATAATCCCTGCTTCCATCATTCTGTCAAGCTCAATCTTCACTTTCTCCTTATATTTAGGGTTCAATCTGTAGGGTCTCTGTTTGACTGGTCTTACATATGGTTTCAAAGGGATCCTCATCTCTCCCATAGGCCCTTTAATGGACTTCATATTAGTGAAATTGATTGGAAACAAGTCCTGATACTCATGTAGCAATTCTGTGATCTTGTCAATAGTGGCAACATCCCAATAATTTCCAACATTTGTAAGCTTCGGTGTTTGGTCTGTTCCAATATTGACTTTCTTGATCTTGATCGACTGTCCAATAAATGGTAGCTCAACTTCTGGTCCTTCCACATCTCTTTGGCCTTCTGTTTCTGTGATGTTCACCTTCCTATGATCATTGTCTTCATCAACATTGATGTTGCAACAACCTTGCAATTTTTGGAGAGGCGCAGTCCATTTGTCCTCTTCTTGTTCTAAAGGGAGACTAGATGCACCCTCAAATACTTTCTGTCTTACGACCTGTAATGCGTGATCTACTGTAGTATATTGACTTTTGAATAATAAGGTAGTTACACAATTTTGAGTCATACCTTCCCAATCTGTGGTGATGAGGCACAACTCTGCTTGTAGGTACCAGTTGATAGGGATTGTTTCCAACATGTTAATGATTTTTTGCACCCATTGTTATTGAGGGATGTTGCTCCAAGTTTCCTCACAACTTCGTACATGGTCCTTTGGACAACTTAGACTTGTGTACCTAACTTCGCAGCCTTCTATCTACGCTGAGAACCGCGCTGTCATCAAAGTGAGACCACCATTGGTACACTTTCTTCAAAATTAGACAAGAAGGTTTCTAAAGGATTCAGACCATTGAAGGTGGGTAAGTTACTTACTGTTGTATTGATCTAATGTACTTATCTGGTTAATCTAGCACATCTCCTTGTATATACTTCATACATTTTGTTTTTCTAGTTCTCCAGTGCTTCTTCTGAATCTGATGAACATGCGCTATCACTTCGCCAACTTAGGTTCCCATCCGCTGTAGGATTAATGTAATCATGTTGTCTGGCTGTTAATTTGTATATGTTTTCCAGTTCATATGCATGGTCTTCTTCTATGATGGGCTCTGTGTATCGCCGAACTTCATTGGGATCTAAAGGTGCAATGAACCTAACACCATCTACTTCAAACGTCATTCATATTTTCTTTAAATCGACCACAGTGGAATTATTGAAAGCCTAATCAATTCCTAACAATGCAGGGTATGGACAACTATCATCAACTATCCCAATCACCTCGAAGTCTGCAAATGTCCTTACTCTGTCAATGTCCACAGGGACATGTTCCAATCTTCCAAAGGGGCTTATTGCCTACTGGTTATCCATCCTAAGCCTGATAGGGGAATAGATCAACTTAGGTTTTCCCATCAATGCCCAGGTATGCTTTGTCATGACATTGACCTCCGACCCTAAGTCGAGGACCACATAGTCTATATCATACTCTCCAATATAAGAATTAAGGTGTAGTTATTTATTTGTCCTTCTCTTCTTAGATAATTGATGTACTACTTTATTCAGTAAAAGATCTACCCTTGCTATCTCATACTGTATGACCAAATTTTGCAGTTCTTGTATAACTTTCTCATCTTTAATCAACTCTATAAACGTATACAAGAAACTGACAATTTTACTCACCTCTTTTCCATCTCCGGGCGAAGTAGACTGATCAAATGCCAGAAGAATCCCACATTATCTTACTTATGGTTGTGTCTTTGATGAAGAGCCTTGGTCTCTCCTGAACTCTTTTTTTGCCTCCTCAAATATTTGTCTTTCTTTCTTTGGATCAAACACTTGTGTCTTCTCTGTAGCTTTCCTGACTCCTGATTCTTATGTAGTATTTCCTTGGATTACTCTATCCTCTCCTATAACAACGCATCCTCTAGTGATAACAATGACTCTGGGATATGCTCCATGAGGTTATGATTTAATTAGTTGTATTTGCGGGTTCTGCTGAGGTTCCCGTCTCTCTTGAAGTTTAGAGAGAAATGCTAGACATTCCTCGATAACATGCTCGAAGGAGTTGCAATAACTGCAAGTGGTACAAGGATTCTGACAGTCCCTTGCCAACTGTCCTAGTTGTGCGCAGTTATAATAGATTATTTGTCCTCAACCTCGACCCATACCTCCTCCTCTTCCTCTTCCTCAGAATCCACCACGAGGGTTGAAGTTTCCTCTCTGAGGGGAGTTATACTTCGCAATGCTTCCTTCTTGCTGTACTTTGCCTTGAATTTTGTATATATCCCTTGACCTTACGTGCATGAGGCCATCAACCCTACAATCCCTATCATCATGCCCTACCAACTTACAGAACATGCAATATAAATTTTTAGGTGTATGAACATATTTTTTCATGTAATAACACTCACATGGGTGATGTCTATTTCTACATACCTCGCACCAGGGTAGGGTAACTTGCTTCAAGGGGCTCAGAGCTCCAAAGGCCAAGTATTCATGGAATAGGGGACAATGTTTCTTGTCATGGCCTTCTAATTTGCATCTGGCACACCAAATGTCTTCTCTTTTGTCTTTTCCCTAGTCTTTCTTCATATCTTCAACCTGTAGAGACAAACTAGTTAGCTGACTCAAGATTTGACTCATACCTAAGCTGGATTCTCCCATTGGGGTTGATTCTAATTTCATGGCGATTTCTAGTGCCTCAGCCTGCGAAGTAATATTCTATTGCATTAGAGGAACTCTAATGTGTGGCAAGAGGGAAACAATGAACTATTCCTTGTTCTGCTCATCTGGGATCTGAAAACTCAAGTGGCCCATCAAGGTTTTAAACCTCTGATCAAACTCCCATATGGGTTCATCCATTCTCTACTTGGTTTCTTTCATTTCTGTAATGCATTGTGACTCCGACTTGGGTTTCTTGAACTCATGAATCAACTCGTTCTTGATCTCATTCAGCGTTTTAGGCTGGGCAATTCCCTTAACAAACTTCATGTACCAGCACAATGCGCAGTCTCTTAGGGTAGTACTACACTGATCTCGTTTGATAGATTTGTCGATGATGTTCTTAATACTCCATACGGCTTCGCATAGAAACCAGTGCTGATCAAAATCTTCAGATCCATCTCCTCTAAAGGTGGGTAACCTCATCTCATATGCCATATATCTTCTTAGGTTTCCTAACTGAGTATGTGTTGGGATACCAGTGACAGTGCTCTGAACGCTGGAGTGACTCTGATCACTTTGATTGCTTAATGTTGCTGAATCAATAGGAGGAGTAATAGTACTTATTTCCATAGTCTATGTAGTTCCTAAAGCTTCTAGCTCTTCCCAGCGAGGTTCTTCAGCTTTCCCTTCCTTTGGTCTAGCAGACTCTGAATGCTCTTCGTCCGTCAGATCTACCTCTTCTCCACTGTAGAAACCCTCTTCCTCGTAGTTCTTCTTAAATAGGTTCGCAAGAGGAACTTCTCTGAACACTCTCCCACTGTGCATATGTATAGCCTCTATGTCACTGTCGTTGTCTGAGTTCTTGAACATTAGCTCTTATATCCAACAGACTACTGTATCTTCAAGATGTTCTTCTCATGCAATAACATCTTGATCTTCAACTTCAGAAAATTTAAAATTTTTCCTCTAGGTCCCTTAAGGAAATATCTCTCTGCTTGGATATACGATTCTACTCTATCAACAACAAACTCAATGATATACCCTCCAATGGAACTATCAAACCAGTGATATACTACTCTTGACATGGCGTTATCAACTCTCTTGACCTTCTTGATCAACGTCGACATCCAAACCACAGGTGGCCTAGATTTGATCTCAAATTGGGTATTTGCTAACCTAGCTAGCCACTCGTATAACTCTCTATGGATTCCTCCAAAGAAAATCTCATGTATATCAGTAAAGATATATCTTCCTAACCAATCCTCTATATTAAGATTAGGGTTCTTGTTCTGGGCTTCAAGGAATTCCTTTTCTTGATCTTCTATCCACTTCTGAATCTCTGTCTTTGATGGAAACCACCTTGACATTCTCTCAAGAATATTCTAGTCCCAGCAACATAACCATTTGTTATCACAGGGGAAGACCAAGGGTTCAACTCCAAGAGCGCACCAAAAAGCCCTAACTACTGGCCCTTTCGACAACAACTGTGAAGTAGATGCAGTCTCACCCGAAGTAGCTATGGGCAGGTCGCAGGACAGAGAATGTCTACAACCAAAGGGAATACCAAGTGGATCTAATACAAGAACAATACAACATTTATATATCACTTACCAGTTCATATCTACTTGGCACAACTATCTATCATATCTAACACAGTAATGCGATAGTAGTATATCAAATGGAAAATACCAAAGCATCAATCACACACAACACAAAATATACGTGGTTCACCCTCTCTCTAGGGCTACATCAATAGAACTGTGCTTTATAATATATTAAGATGAAGCATACAGTTCTTGTCTGCGCTCTCCACTAGCAGATCTTCTTTCTTCTCCTCTTTGTCTCTCCCCTTCTTGTGCACCTAGCTGCAGGACTAATCTCCGCACCTAGCTGAAGATCTTATAGTACCAAAAGGCTCTTACTCTTAGAACTTCTCTCTCACACAATAATAATCGCTCACACCAATAACAAAACTAGAACAACAATACCAACACTCCATCCCCGGTCCTTTAGACCTCTATTTATACATTACAATAGCTCACTGACAACCTTAGGCTGAGTCCTAAGTGTCAAAACCCTAGGTCAACTTGACCCAAGTTTTTAGGGCTTCACCAGCCTATCTTTCCTTCCTTCTCGCACATTGCTCCAAATCATCCAATGGTGGATTTTTCTGCTTGCTGGGTTGTCCATGACCCATATTCCTTTCTCATTTGTCATCCTCAATCTCCTCTTCCAACGCCTTGCTTTCTCTTACTTCACTCTGTCTTTTCTGCTCTTTTGCTTACTTCGACCCAGTAACAATCACTGTGTCTTCCACACAGTTTTCATTTTGCCTTTTCTACTTTATTCTTTGCTTACCTCCATACCCAAGGGACAACAAGGCATTTTTTATATTACTCTTGAATTCCAAAACCCTATACATCCAAAAACCTAACCCTAGGAGGTGAAACGCCAAAAGTCATGTGGGCCCCTATGGTAAGTTGGTACCTCAACTTCCTGAGGTTGTAACTTTTGCATACGACCTTCGTTTTAGGCATGTGATAGCATGTTGGAAAGGTCTTTTATAGAACTACACATTACACCATTAATATATAACTTAGTCTATAGTTTGGATACAATGAACTAAAAAAAACATTGTTTAGGGCTCCAAAACGACCCTGGAAGTACAACAAGATGTGCTGACATGAAAACATACAAAATAATCCAGCTGGATTAGATGAGAGGCCACCAATATCCACCTAGAATATGTGTAGGGATTTAGACAACCCCGAAAGTGTAGAACCCACAATTACAAATAAGTATAGAAGAATGTGCTGAACTAAAAACGGATAAGAGGAGCCAGTTGGAATAGGTAGGTGGCCACCAATATCCACCTGGATCAACTGTGTAGTAGTCAAAGTCCCTTTTCTCCAATATTCCCTAGTCTTTGATGCAACAACATAACATTTTCTCCAAAGAATGTAGGAGTTTTTTCTTCTTCAAATCCAATTTCAAGAACAACGAAACTATTACACCCATCACTAGTAATGCTTCCTTGCATCTTATATAGAGTTCCAAACCGAATTCCTTTCAGTAACACCATTTCTCCTTGAACCATCCTCCAGGTTTCTTTCTCAAATATTGTTTTTACTTCTGTATCATCCATTTTTCTTATATAAATCAAGTTTCTGGCCAATCCTAGGATGTGCAAAACACCATGGAGTGTTCTAATCCTTCCATCCATGAGATTCAAATTGAATTTTCCTCATCCTATGATTTTGGATGTCGAGTCATCACCTAGGAAAACATAACCTCCATCATACCTTTCATACTTGAAACACCACTCCATGTGAGGATTCATATGAAAGAATGTACCTGAGTCAACCAACCATGCCTCATGATATGCATGCATGCTTGAATAAGCCAAGTACACATCCCCTCCTTCTTCCGTGGATATTTTTTCTTCTTTAGAAGGAGCATCTTCATATCCCTTCCCTCTCTCAACACTTTTGGATCTAGATTGCTTCTTGTAGTGACCTTATTTTCCACATCTCCAACATACCTTTACATTTTTTTGGGGATATTTAAATCTTCCACTTGAGGACGTAGATCTATTTATTTCTTGGGAGTGTCCTCTTGCAAATAATGCATCTCTGCTCTATGCTTCCATGTTTTTCCATGTCATTTCCTCCGACAACAAGGATGAGACCACATCACCAAAAATTAATGTAGTTGTATTAATACCTATGGCCACAACCAGACTATACCATGAGTATGGTAAAGATCACAATAAACTGATACACTTATCTTCATCAGAAATATTAATATCAACGGATAATAGATGACTTACCATAGCATTGAAGGCATTCATATGCTCTATCACTAAGTTTGCATCTTTCATCCTCAGGCTGTACAACTTCTTCCGCAGGAACAATTTATTTATGACGGAGTTTGATTAATACAAAGACCCTAACTTATCTCATAGTGCCTTGGCTGTAGCTTCCCCCGACACATTCAGTAATACTAAATTTGAGAGACAACCAGATTGTTCTCTTTACCTTTCGATCCAAATTTTTCCAATATTCTGCTGACATTCATGTAGGTGAAGTACCTGGATCCACAGATCTTTGTCCACCCACATATCTTCCATATTGAGCTTCCACAACAAAAAAATTTCCCCATTAAATCTATCGATCTCTTTTTTCGAACAACTCACCATTTATTTTCACCCAAAGAATCGATACCACATATATCCCATTGTAAAAATGTTTATCATAGACCTGAGTCAAACCCTTATCTACAAAGACATTTTTGTAAAGCCAATAACAACTCTAATACCAAATGTAGATTTCAAACTTGTACAACAAATTACTGCAAATATATTCTTAATAAAATTAGAAAAGATACAGTGGCACACACACACATTACACGAATATTTTTACCCTAGAAACCCAAACTGAGAAAATCGACAACCTGTTTAGAGCCACACCTCTAATATTCTATTCATCATCATCTTAATTGCTTACAATATAATTTACATGCAGGATCCGACAGCATCCAAAAACCTAATCCATTGACCCAGATTAGTTAACAACCCTGATTCCTTAACTAAAATTAGAAAAACATCGACAAAAATCATGTGCCAAAAAATTTCCAAAAACAGATGCCCCCCCCTTGCTCCCATATCAGTGTAGAGTACATGGGACCAATCTTGAAAAGAATATAAAACATACCCAACATGTCTCGATATTGTTTTTCCTTATGATGAAGCTATTCTTGAGGTGTGATAGGGAGACAACGAACTTGGGAGGACTTACATCATCAATATTATTTCCTCCTAGAACTGAGTTGAGTTGAAAAGGAGAATTTTGATCGAAATGGAATGGAGGTGTTGATCACCTCATGAACCCCTTAGTGAAGCATGGTATCTATGTTGAGGGTAAAATGAAAAATATACTAGAGACTATTCTGATTGACATCTCTAGGACCCATGGCAACATTCTTCAGTGTTGTGCTAAGGGATTTTATGGTACTCACACCATTTTCCCATGTCCTTCTTTGTCTTCTCATTGTATTTCTTGTGTTGAGGCTTGGACAGGTTGTCCTAAGAGTGACCATCTTGGCTCGGTCCCTTGCTATGTGGGTTGGGGTCGCCTTTTACCTGCTTCGGTTGTGAGGAGTTTGCAAATGCAAACTCTCACCTCTTCTGCTTAAATTTCTGCTCGATCTTGATAGGGTATCTATAAGCCATGCCCAATGAGGCGATGTCCAGAAAATCCATTTTCGTTTGAATGTATCTATGTAAACATACGTAGTATTTGAGCACCATATGACGCTCGGATCCTTTTATACCCAATTTGGTGCATAGGGTATGGAAAATATTGGTGAAATCTGGTACTGTATGGTCCCTTTCTTGACACAGGGTGTCCCATCTGGTGTACTGGTCCTTGTAGCTTCCAACAAGGTAGTACTATTATTTAATGGCATCCCATAAGGAATACCATGTAGGGGCCACCACAAATATTGTAGATTCCTCTACGGCCCTTTACTCAGAGTAAGTATCCCACCAATCCTTAACATGGGGGGAACACTTGAGGAGTGCAAAAGTAATCTTTTCTGTATCGGTAAAATTGTGGACTGAAAAATACCCTTTGAGTAGATTCAACCATTTATCTACAACATCCTCCTCTATCAGTCCTTCAAATAATGAAATATCAAAATTTACTTGTACCTTGAAGGGGGTTGCATGGCCGCTTGATGAAGATGCTTTTTCTATGGGCAGCCATCGAAGGATCTGCGTGAAGTTGTCCATCATTTCGTTCCTTTGTCGTGTGAGGGATTCCTCCGACAACATTTTATTAGGATCTCTTGCTCCATCATCTTTCTTCCCCCACCCCCCCATGGGTTGTTGTCGGTCTCAGTGTGAACGATCTTACAACAACTCAATTGGTTCGAGTCCTAACTTCTTGTACCCAAATCTTTTCGAGACATGCACGAAGAAAAATAAATGAAGAGCAGGCCACTCTGATACCACTAGTCCAGATTTAGGAGTGAAAAAAACCGATTAACAGACTGAATACAATAAACACATAGATATAAATAATAACACATATATCCAATGAACAATATCTTCTATTGAATAAATTAAATAGGGTGAAACTGTAAAACTGCATAACTGAAACACTTGCTCAAATGGTGGTAGCTATCTCTGAGAAGAGATGTAGCTGCTACGCACATCCGTCTGAGCATAATGATTACAATGAATATGTAGAGGCATTTTTTATATTACTCATGAATTACAAAACCCTAGACATCCAAAAACCTAACCCTAGGAGGTGAAACGCCAAAATTCATGTGGGCCCCTATGGTAAGTTGGTACCTCAACTTCTTGGGGTTGTAACTTTTGCATATGACCTCTGTTTTAGGCACGTGATAGCCCATTGGAAAAATATTTCAAATAAATACACATTACACCATCAAAATATGACTCAGTGTATAGTTTGACGACAACGAGCCAAAAAAACATTTTTTAGGGCTCCATTAGTCCACCTGATTTTCATTCTACATTTGTGTTATCTGCCACTGACTAGGAGCCCGAGTCGGTCAAAGAGGCAGTTGAATTGACAAAGGGTGAACTCTAGAAGGATGCCATGGTCAAAGAAATGGAATCATTACACAATAATGAGACATGGAATTTATTAGAGCTACCTAAAGGAAGAAAATCCATTGATAGAAAGTAGGTGTTCAAGAAAAATTTGAATGTAGCAGGTCAAGTCGATAAATTCAAATCTTAACTGATAGCAAAATGGTATTCCCAAGCTGAGGGAGTCGAATTTGGTGATATTTCTTCTACTATCGCAAAATTAACTTCCATTAGAGTACTTGGTTGTAGCATTTGATATTGAAATAGATAAAATGGATGTGAAGACAACATTCCTACATGGGGACCTGAAAGAAGAAATCTACATGAAGCAAACTAAAGGATTTGCGGTAAGGGTCAAGAAAGAGCTAGTGTGAAAGTTGAAGAGATTCCTTTATGGTCTAAAGAAATCACTAAGGATGTCGTATCGAAATGTTTACATATACATCCTTAATTTGGTATTTGTGAGAAGTAGGGTTGATCACTATGTATATTCCAAGAAAGAAGGTGGATGTTTCATATATGTAGCTTTGTATGTTAATGACATGTTGTTGGTAAAAAAAATCATGGATGAAATAAAAGAGGTGAAGAAGAAACTATCCTTGAAGTTTGACATGAAGGATCTCGGTGCAGGGAAATTCATTCTAGGAATGGAGATCAAGATAGAATGACAAATTAGAAAGATTTGGTTAAATCAAAGAAAGTATATTGAAACAATCTTGAAGCGTTTCAACACTAGGATTGAAAACCGGTCAAGGTACCAATTCCTATGGGAGAAAAACTAACTATTGAATAGTGTCCAAAGAAACAGGAAGAAAGAGAGGACATGACATGTGTTCCCTATGCTAGTTCTGACGATAGTTTGATGTATGTGTTGGTCTACTCTCGACCAAACATTGATCATGCAATGGGAATATTTAGCAAATACATGTTGACACCTGGAAAAGAGAACTGAAATGTTGTTAAGAGAGTATTCAAGTATTTTTGTGGGACAAAACATTATGCTATATGCTACCAAGGGAAACATGAGTTGACAAGGAATTACAAGTACATGGCTTTGTCGACATCGATTGGGATAAAGATCTAGATTGATGAAGGTCAACTAGTGGGCATGTGTTTAATATGTCCAGTGGAGCAATCAAATAGATGAGTAAGTGATAGATGGTTATAGCTTTGTCAACAAGAGAAGCTGAATATATAGTAGCCACTCATGGAAGCAATGAATCAATATGGCTACATCAATTGTGTTCAGAAATCAAGTTTGAGAAAAGAGATATGAAGATAAATTGCAATAGTCAAAACTCAATATTCCTGGCAAATAACCCAGCTTACCATTCTAGGATGAAGCATATTGATGTACAATACCATTTTGTGAGAGATATGGTGGAAAGAGAGAAGGTGTTGATGGAGAAGGTAGATACTTTGAAAACCCAGTAGACCCTTTGAACAAGTTTGTGAGTGTTTTGAAGTTTTCTTGGTGTAGAGAGGCAATGGAAATTACTACCCTGAGTTGGTGAACATAAGTTAAAGTTCTTCTATATCAACAAAAAATGCAAAAGTGGGAGAATTTTTGGTTGTTATATTCTTTGTAGTGAAAGAATATTGAACTGAATGTCTAGTCAAGGTGGATCAACTAGGTGATAAGTCGATTGACAAGTCAAGTAAAGTCTATGGTTAATTCAAAGTTGAAGTGATCGATGGAAATTCGAAGGTTGAAGTGGTAGACCAAGAATTCAAAAAGTAAACTGACATGAGGTTGAGTGGCGGACGACTAAAGACCGACTATAACAAAATATCAAGATTCACGATATTGCAACCAATCATCTGCATGGATTTGTAACCATTTTTGGGTGCCATAATTTAAGGTTTTTCATGCTGTAAAGCATATAAATAAGGCATGCTGTAATTGTAATAAGTTGATGTTCGCATTGGTGTTGTTGGTCATGTAGGTGCAAGCTAAATTAGTTGCAGGGTTTTTCTTGTGTAAAGCAAGAGAGTATGAAGGCAATTTTATCTTAGATTTAGGCCAAGGTTAGTCATGTAACTCTTTATTCAATGAATGAATAAGAAAACAAGAGAGCAAGAAACTCAAGGAATGTTGGTTTTCTTGGGTGGGTTTAGAGGGTAAAATCTCTCTCTACTATGTATTTGTCATTTATTTCTTCCTTAAATCTGTCTTCTCTTTCTTGGTTGGTTTAATGTGGGTGTTTATTTCCTTACAGTTGGCCCACAATTGTGGCACTAGCCATAGTTCTTAACTCTTGTGGGCAAAAGAAATCTGAGTGGCCCCAATTGTATGACAATGAACCTGAATTTACTGCTACATATTAGACATTGAGTGTAGATAAGCAAGTTCCATGTTTTCACCTCCAAGATGCACTTTTGTGCTATCTGGGAGATATTTGTGTTCCTTCAAGCAAGTGCACAAAGCTAATTTGGGAGGCACTTTCTAGTCAAGTGGAAGTGAACTTCGGTGTGGAGAATATAGTAGTAGTACTTTAGAAGTATTTCTATTGGCCAAAAATTTGACAAGACATTAGAAAGTATATCAAATTGTGCATTGCATGTGCCATTCTTAAACCTTCCATTAAGAAGTAGGGGTTGTAGACTCCTCTACTTACCCCAAACAAGCTTTGAGATTTAGTCTCCATGGATTACATGTCAAGTTTTCCATCCACCAAGCATGGTAGTGATTGTGTATTTTTGGTTGTCAATGGATTCTCTAAGATGGCCATTTTGGCACCGTGTAAGAAGAGTATCACAACCAAAGCCGTTGCTAAGATCTTCTTTGAGCATGTTTGGGTTCATTTTGGGCTATCGTGGATCATCCTTTCAAATAGGGACAATAGGTTCCTTAGTACATTCTGGTCCAGCTCGTGGTATCTAATGGATACCACACTAACCATCCACGTGATGAATGTGCATATCTTGCACATGTACAACTCCAAACATCCATATACACAGGATGCAAGCGTTCCATATGTTCAACATAGCTACAATAGATCCTTCCATAGCTCTATTGGACACAACCATTTTATCCATTGGCCCCCATTGATGTAGTTATGCCCATTGCATCTTCACAAGAAGAGTTCTTCCATACTTAAACCGAGGTAGATAGAGAGGAAAAAATTGTTGAACAAATCCATCACATTTAATAACAAATTCATGATATCTTGTATAAAGTCAATGCCAAGTAGAAGCAGTGACATGGACAACAATGGGTTCCACATAAGTTTCAAATTGGTGATAAGGTGTGGTTTCATTTATAGATAGATCTCCTCACAACCCCCCACATGAAGCTCAAAACACTATGATATGGGCCTTACACCATCACAAAGGCTATGGGTGAGAATGATTTTGAATTGAGTATTATCACTTTCCTTGTCTTGCACCCAATATTTAATGTGGAGTTGCTTCGACCATATTTTCCACCCCTATTGGACATTGGAGGTGGTTGATCATTTGGCCCCTATAGAACTCAATCCTGACTACATTGAGAAGGCTATAATGGATCATATCATGGACACCAAGACAAAGGGCATCCTCTAGAAGAACATACAACTCTCTCTGGTTACCAAATCAGAACAACCTCTTCACCAAGGAAAGTTTCCCACCAAGAGTCAAATTCAACAAAATTTCCCCCACCTAATGATGGAACTTGATGTAATGGGGATAATTACTTCCTAACAGGGAAGCACTAATCCAGGTGGACCTTAATGGCCACCCACCTCTTCCACTAACTCAACATGATTCTCCATCTTGGTAGTTTTTCTATCTATATTTTTTAGGTCCTAAACTTTTCGGGCCATTTTGAGGCCTTAAATGATATTTTTTGGCCATTTGGGGCTAAGAGTTACTATAACATGCCCAATCTTTCCAACAATTTCACTTCTCAGTTAGATCTTTCCAATGAGTATTCACCCCAAATGGAGATTGTATGTAAACTTTTCATCCCCAAGAAGTTGACGTATGAACTAACCACCTTGAGGGCCACAATACTTTTGGCACTTCTTCTTCTAGGGTTAGGGTTTTGCATATTTAGGGTTTATGAATCTATGTTAAAAGGTAATTTCAACCTCTTGTAATTCCTTCTTGTAAATGATCATAACCGACACCTCTCTATTCAAAGATAATCAACCACCATTCTAGCTAGTTTGTTTTACTTTGAGTTTCACAATGTTAGCACCATGATTTTCATAGATAAGGTTAGAGGTTTGTCAGTAGTTTTCAAAGTCATGCTTGTTAGCACCCATATTGTTTTTAGCGCTCGACATCATCTGACATCTCTAAGGGTCGGTTTCAAAAGGAAGCTTTATCATTTATCATTTCCATTTCCATTTGCAATTGCGCACTGCAAAATTCACTGTGTGCTGCAAAAATCACTGTGCGTTGCAAAATTCACTGTGTGCTCCAAAATTCACTGCGTGCTACAAAACTCACCGTGCACTGCAAAATTCATTGTGCGCTGCAAAATCACCTAGTACACATACAAATCGTATTTTCATCATAACTTTTAACTGTTGATCTAGGTTCCTCTAAATTTTTTTGTGGAGTTGAATCATAATATTATTGACTTGTTGACCAAAAATCATCCTGACCCAATTTGTCATTTTGGATAAAAGTTGAAATCATCACCTACAAGAAAGTTTGCCGCGAATCCTGAAATTGTGCTGCAAACTCTAATAGTATAATAAATCCGAGCTGTAGGAGGGCTGCCACATGTCTGAGGAGGTTCGAAGGGGTTCTCAGAGAGTAGTTAGATACCAAGGGACACTTGTACCTAAGATTGAGCTCCACTAAATCTCCATGCAATGAGCTGGCTGCAATTGCATTTTTTCTGAAAGACAATTTCCAGGAATCAAGGAACTAGTTGGATTTCCTGTTTGCCACATGTCTCTAAGGCATAGAATCCAATGCATGGAGTAGGATTCGACCTCCTCGAGATATTATTAATGTAATTTTCTATTTAATGGGGGGGAGGACTATTGTACATGAATGGGAAAAACTGGGTTTATTTATTTGAAGTTAATGCAAAAGTTTGTTTGTTTGTTTTTTTTTTTTTTTTTT
>JZKD02S1778992.1:80279-98233 GCA_000966675.3 Picea glauca | reverse complement strand
TTTCTTGTATATCATTTCCATGATTATGTTTTTCTGCTAGCATTGTCTGAGAGTAAGTGGTAGGAATTCATCCATGTTTGATGCTCCTTTCACACTGATGATGCTTGTTATGTGTGAATGGTTACTTTTACATAATTCATCTTCATTTGATGCTTTGTTTAGTAATTAATATTTGTGTCCTTTCTTCTAAATCTGCACTGGAGAATCATCCACTGATTGATGCCTGTAGTGTAGTGGGATTTATTTTCCTTTCATCTCTCATTTCATATCATTTATTTGCTAAGCATAGCACCTATTTTGCCTCAAATCTGTAGGAAGAAACCAACTAGCTGTAGACTGTAAAAACATTGAAATTCATGCCTTGACTCCATTTCCCAATGGTACCTTTTCCTTGTTTGTCCTACCAACCCTTTTGAAACAAAAACAAAACTATCCTGTTGTAGAATCTGACCTCTGTGCATTTATTGATGAAACCCTTGAGTTATTACCAGTCATTAGACATCTGAGAGAGCCCTCTCTGGTTGTATAGGTCAGAATACAATCTAAAGTTGGTTGAAACCATTACCTCAGGGTTTTATTTGATACAACCCAAAGAAATTTCCGAGTGTTAAAATTTTGGCGCCGTTGTTGGGGAGCGAAAGTTGCATTTTTCCCGGGAGAAACAACAAAGATTAGATTTGACTTATAATGGTGAACAAAGGTCAAACACAAGGTGGTTGTACCATTTACCTAACGACTCCAATCAAGCTTCAAATGCGATTTAGAAACTCCACTGGAGGACGAGATCCATTGACAGAGGTATGAAAGGACATCATGGGAAAAAACAAGTACCTAAAGTTGAGTTTTCTCTAAGAAATAATATTTTTTTTTATTAATTACCTTTTGTCCTTTCCTGAACATGATAAACAAATTTTTATTTATCTACTGCATTCAAATGATGATTATGAGAATCCTCCACTTGTATATCATTTTCTTGAATTTATACATATATCCCCTTATTGTATCACCGATTTTGATCAAAATATTCCATTTGAGCCGTGTGATGACCATAGCCAAGTTGATGAGCCTCATGAAATCAAGGCTGATATCTCACCCCATGTACTTGATCCAGTACCCTCCAAGATTCAATAGAGATACCGACCTTTAAAATTACCTCACATCCTTCATAATTTTCCTCCAAAGCACTATAAGTACCTACCTATGTTCGATGGAAAAACTGATACCTTCACAACTGAGAAACATGTCTAGGATTTTGAGCATTTCATTGATCTTTTTGAGGTTGAGCATGATGATGTGTGTATGAAAACATTTTATCAATCTTTGCGAGGAGATGCCAAGTAGTGGTTTAGACACTTTCAACCTGAATCCATCAATTCATGGGAAGAATTGAAGGATGTTTTTCTGAAATTTTGGGGTGAGAGGAAATCATGGAATCAATATATTTCTGAGTTTCATTCCATGGAAAAACATAAGGATGAAACTATATCCATGTTTAATAGAAGATTTTCCAACTTGTATTACAAGATCCCTGCCCAACCTCCTAAATTTGATGCCATGCTCCATTACGTAACAACCTTTCAATCAGATTTAGCTTTTCTTTTAATGGAGAGGATGTCTACGTCTTTCTAGCAGATGTTCAATAATGCTCAGGAAGTTGCAGAAAATATTCAAGCATGTAAGAAGCCGCAAAATCAGTTTTTGGATGAGGAGTTGAAAGCTGAGGAACCAGAGACTGTGCATAATATGCAGGAGACTGATCATGTCATAAGTTTTCTTGAAGGATGTCATGAGGATGTGTTTGCGAAGAATGATGAGCAACTTGAAGAGCAAGTTATTGTCCTGAATTGTTTTGATACTAATTTGAATTTGGATCCATGTTATCATGAGCAAGAGACTGATTGTTTTATGTATGCATTTGAAGACAACCATGAATGTGAATTTGTAGATCATCCTGTAGAAGGACAAGTTGTTGCCTCAATTTTCCTATTTGATGACATTACAAAGATTTTTTGCGAACCTAGGTATGATGAGTACAATGATGACTATGAGGTTGTCTTTTCAGAACAAGAAGTTGCACTTTCCAAATATGAAAATGAATGTTTTCAACAATCCAAAGAAATCAACAACTGTGCATATGACAACGACGAAGAAAATGAAGAAAGTTTTGAATCAGGTGAAAGAACTTTGCCGTTGTGTTTTGCTTCTTTCAAATTGCTGAAGAAAAATGTTTATGATGTTTCAAATTAGAAATCCTCCAAGCATGATGTTGAATATGAATAAAGCAGTGGACTTGCCAATGAAAATTATCTTCCATTATGTTTTTCTTCCTTTGAATTTCTGAAATTAAATCACGAGATAACAGAGGAAGCAAGGAAGTCTAAATGCATTCACAGTGACACTATTCTACATGAGAAAATTGTTATCAATGAAGAGGACCAACAACCTTGTCATACATTTAATGACCCTGTTTCTCATTACATGGAAGGTTATTTCAGTTCGGATTTGCAACCTGTGATCAACTACCAACTTGGAAATAAAGAGGATGGTCAAGCAACGTCAGTGTTAGATATGGATTGCTTGCCACCAGGGGTTTCATTTCAACCAACATTGTCTTCTGATTCAGAATTTTTTTATTTCCAGCAGTCTCAAGAGATTTTTCAGCCTCTTTGTGGCAATCAATAGGTTGAATTACATGAAAACAAGGATGCAGTGGAAGGGGTGAAACATGATTATTGTTTTATGGATGTTTTTGAGGATCCATTTGCAGTTTTGTTGGAGGCTGTAAACAATCCCAATGTTTGTAATTTTTTGAGATATGAATTTGTAGATAAATTTTTGAATGAATTATCAATAAACAGGCTTTGGAGAAAGCATGTGAAAATAAAGAAAACAATGGATAAAGTTCTTGCATGGCTGCATTAGCATTTTGATTTCACTTGATTGGCAGTTTTTTCAGTAGTTAGGGTAGGTAGCTCAGAATAAGCTTAGTATGGCGAGAATTTCTTTCATCATTTTTCAGTTTGGGTTTAGTTCAATTACAAAATAAGTTGGTGGCAAAACAAATTACAGGTTGTAGATCATTGTATATGGCTTGGGAACAACCTAATGGATAAGGCACCTGGTCTACTATTCTTTTCTACCTCACAGAGAGGATAACATCCCCATTGGAGCCAACTGCTATCACCATGATTTTCATAGCTAAGGTTAGAGGTTTGTCAGTAGTTTTCAAAGTCATGCTTGTTAGCACCCATATTGCTTTTAACGCCTGGCATCATCCAACATCTCTAAGGGTCGGTTTCAAAAGGAAGATTTATCATTTATTATTTCCATTTCCATTTGCAACTGTGCGTTGCAAAATTTACTGTGCACTACAAAATTCACTACGCGTTGCAAAAGTCACTAGGCATTGCAAAAGTCATTGGGTGCTGCAAAATCCCCTGGTACAAAAAAAATCGTATTTTCATCATAACTTTTAACTGTCGATCTGGGTTCTTTTGAAATTTTTTTGGAAGATGAATCATAATATCATTGACTTGCTGAACAAAAATCAGCCTGACCCAGTTTTTCATTTTGGATAAAATTTGAAATCATCACCTACTTAAAGTTTGCAGTGAATCCTAAAATTGCACTGCAAACTCTAACAGTCTGATAAATCTGAGCTATAGGAGGGATGCCACTTGTCTGGGGAGGTTCAAATGTGTTCTTATAGAGTAGTTAGATGCCAAGGGACACTTGTACCTAATATTCAGCTCCACTAAATCTCCATGCAATGTGCTGGCTATAGTTGCATTTTTTTCTGAAAGACAGTTTTCATGAATCAAGGAACTAGTTGGATTTTCTGTTTGCCACGTGTCTCTAAGGAATATAATCCAATGCATGGAGTAGGATTTGACCTCCTAGAGATATTATTGATGTAATTTTCTATTTAATTGGGGGGAGGAATATTGTACACGAAGGGGGAAGACTGGGTTTATTTCTTTGAAGTTAATGCAAAAGTTTTTTTTTTTTTTCTTCTGAAATTTGAGATTCATCATGGTGTTTATGTTCAATATGTTTTTCTTGTATATCATTTCCATGATTATGTTTTTCTTCTAGCATTGTCTAAGAGTAAGTGGTAGGAATGCATCCATGTTGGATTCTCCTTTCACACTGATGATGCTTGTTATGTGTAAATGGTTACTTTTATAGAATTCATCTTCATTTGATGCTCTGTTTAGTAATTGATCTTTGTGTCCTTTATTCTAAAGCTGCACTGGAGATTCATCCACTGATTGATGCCTATAGTGTAGTGGGGTTTATTTTCCTTTCCATCTCTCATTTCATATCATTTATTTGCTGAGCATAACATCTATTTTTCCTCAAATCTACAGGAAGAAACCAACCAGTTGTAGACTGTAAAAGCACTGAGCCTTGACTTCATTTCCCAATGGTACCTTTTCCTTATTTTTCCTACCAACCCTTTTAAAACAAAAACAAACCTGTCTTGTAGAATCTGACCTCTGTGTCTTTATTGATGAAACCATTGAGTTATTACCAGTCATTAGACACCTAAGAGATCCCTCTCTGGTTGTATAGGTTAGAATACAATATAAATTTGGTTGAAACAGTTACCTCGGGGTTTTCTTTGATACAACCCAAAGAAATTTATGAGTGTTAACACACAATATTTTTTTTGTGTGTGTTTACATTCATATTCTCTCCTTTCATTTCATTCTCTATACAATCCAAATCACAAAGTCTATGTGCTCTCAACAAGAGTGTTTAACAATAGCATAATTCAAAGAAATTTTGCAGCATAAAAGTAATATAAATATTACAGACTTTTCCTCTAGGCACAACACTGAATAAATAAGCATGATAAAACCATAAATCATTTACATTTTTCCATTTCTACATACTGGAAACCACCAACAAATTATTCCCTAGCACTTCTTTTCATTTATTCTCTACCACTACTCTGCATTTACCCTCTACCACTACTCTACATGTATTCCCTGCTATAGCTCTACATTTATTCTCTGCTTCACTACAACTCTACATTTATGTTTTACTTTACTACAACTCTACATTTATTCTTTGCTTCACTATATCTCTTCTCCACTACAACTATGGATTTATCCTCTACTTCATTATAGCTCTGAAACGTATATGACACAACTATCCCAACATTCTCCCACTTTTCATATACCTTGCAAGTGTACAAGGGAGAATGCATCAAACTATCAACTAATTGGTAGAGCCCATATAACCCATCAACTCACAACACCGCTAGAATTTACTTGTGCTCACCTATTTTGTCAATGCATTTTCATCCTTCTATGAGGTGTCAAATTTATCTAGTATCACTTTCCATCCTCTACCATGTCCCTAACTAAATGGTACTATATATCTATATACTGTGTCTTTACATGAAAGTATGGGTTCTTAGCCAGAAAAATGACACTGTTACTATCACATTGAATTGTAATAGCTCTCTAACTTAACCCTACTTTTGAACACATTTTCATAAGACAAATGGCCTCCTTATAGGCATGCATAGCTAGCCATATACTCTACCTATGTAGTGGAAAAATCAACCACAACTTGTCACTTGCTCATCCAACTCACTACTCCACCAAAAAATCGAAACATGTATTTGCTTGTATATCTCATTCTTTCTACATCCCCTACCCAATCAAAATCAACATATCCATATATATAGTGAGTGAGTGTGGGTCCCCTAAAACATCACTATGATAGAAAATGGATTATTCATAAGTACCTCTCAAATACCTGAAGACCATTTTCATCGCAACCCAATGTTCACATCCAAGATTACCCATGAATTGACTCAAGACTCCCACTTCTTGGGAAATGTATGGGCTAGTATAGACCATTACATACATCAAACTAACAACTACAGTAGTATAATAATAGAATCCATCTCTTCCATCTATGTGGATGTTGTAGGACATTGCTCAACTACAATATTAGTTCCCATAGAAATTGGAACACTCAAAGGTTTGCAATCTTCCATGTGAAAACATTGTAGCACAGAGTTTACATATTGACTCTAGCTCAACCAAGTACTTTTATTTTATCTATCCATCCTTATATATATTCGTAAGATATATTTTTCAGCCCCCAAGTCCTTCATATCAAATTGTGTCAAAAAATGAGACTTAAAATAAAAAATCACATCCTTAATGTTACCAAAGAATAACATATCCACATATAGAGTGATAATAAACTTGTTTGTAATACACACAATGATTTGATTTGGATATGATAAATCCTAATCCAAATGCAAAAGAATCAAACTTTTGGTACCACATTTCTAGAGACTATTTGAGACCATATAAATACTTTTTAAACTTTTAAATCAATGACTCTTTACCTTTTTCAACATACTGCTATGAATGTGTCATACAGATCTCATCCTTCAAGTCACCATGTAGGAATGAAATTTTCACATCCATCTATTCTATCTCTAAATCAAAGGCTACTGGTATAGATAATAGGAACCTAATAGATGTTATCTTAGCAACCGGGGAAAATATCTCACCAAAGTATGTCCCCTCAAATCGGGAATATCCTTTTACAACCAACCTTTCTTGGTGACTTTCAACATTGCCATCTAAACTAATCTTCTTCTTGAACTCCCATTTACATCTCATGGGTTTTTTTCCTTCAAGCAATGGAAATAGGTCCCATGTATCATTCTTTCTAAGTGCAATGATTTCCTCATCCATGGCCAATATCCATGACTCATTTTCTTACATCTTCATTGCCTCTTTCACATTTCTAGGCTCATTAATGTTACTAGATAAAGAAAATATGCATTAGAAATACAAAGGACTATATTTATACCTGTCTAGTTTCCTTCTTTGTCAACTGGACCTCCTTAAATTTTGAGGTGGATTTTCTTCCCCCTCTTTTGAACTATTTGAACCCTCCTCCTCATTAGTTCCATCATGAAATTCTTGTTCATTTTTTAGTTCAACATTATCAGTCTTGGGTGGTGGTTGAACCACTGACTTCTTCTCATGATATTATAGATACATCACTATGGGAGAAGACTTAAATTCTCTAAAAATAATATTTCTACTATGCAAAAATTTTCCAGCCATAGAATCCCAAATCTTGTAACCTTTCACATCAATGCCATAGCTAATGAAGATACATTTCAAAACCTATTTATACAACTTTGAATGCTTATCCTTAGGCACATAAGTATATGCCTCACAATAAAAAACACAAAGATACTAAAGTGAGGGATTCTTGCTTGTACATGCCTCCATAGGGGTATTATCTACAAGAGCTAATCTGGCTAAACTAAGGATACTCCTAGCTCTCTCCATCTACGTTCCATTCATTCATTATGCAACTCCATTATGCTAAGGGGTATATGGAGTTTTCTTATGTATTTCAATGCCATTCTCCTTATAAAACTTATCAAACTCTGTAGAACAAAACTTGCTACCATTATTAGTCCTCAATACCATAATATTCATAATGGTCTGGTTTTCCAAGAGAGCTTTAAGCTCCTTAAACTAAATTAAAAACTTAGATTTAGTTCTAAGAAAATATACCATGTCCTTATAGACTAATAATTAATGAATGACACATAATACAAAGCCTTAGAAATTGGAGGAACTTTAACTAGAACAAATACATCAAAACAAATTAAGTCCAACACCCAAAAGATTTGTGAAAACTAGAATAAAATTGAACACGATTCTATTTTCCATATACACAATGCTCACAAAAATTGAATTCAAGAGCATAATCATTCAATCCATCAATAAGATTTTTGTTTTTCAAGGCTCATAGGCCCTTCTCACCTATATGGCCCAATATTTGTTGCCATAGCATTGTCTTCTCTACTGGTAGATTTCTTTATAAAGAAAGAGCTTGTTCATGAGGTTTTGATTGTGAAGGTGTAGATCCTATAGATCCATCTACTATAAAAATCGAAGAAATATTACACTCAATAGTGCATGCATCAAGCTGGAACAAATTTCCCACATGGACACCCTTAGTGAGTACCATCTCTCCTTGAACCATCTTACAACCTTTTTCAAAGAAAACTCCACCTTTTCCAGAATCAGAATGTGAAAAACTCCATTGATCCCCTTTACTCTACCATCGGGGAATTTGATCAAGACTCTACCATGGCCAACTATGATGAGAGGACAGCTATCACCAAGGTATACCATCCCACTGTCGTATTTATCATACATTAAAAATTAGTGGCGATGGGATGTCATATGGAAGGAAGCTACAACAATTATGATCCATGCCCTCTAGCCTACATGGGTTGCCAAAGCTACAACAAAGGTGTCTCCACCATCCTCTTGATAATATTTTTCAGATTCATCATCAAAATCATTATTTTCCTTTTTATTCTTTATCTTCTCTTCCTTGCAATCCCTTCTTAAATGTCTAACCTTGCCATAGTTTCAACATTTTTCTTGAATTTAGAGGAGATTTATGTCTCTTATGATATTTGGATCTACCCTTTTCTCTCTTCTTTCCTTTCTCCTTCAATCTTCCATGAACAAACAAAGCCTCATTGGTGGATTCAAAATATTTACACCTCACCTGCTCTAAGATTAAAGCAATTATGACCTCATCAATCACCAATGTCTTACAATGCTTCCAATGGCCATTACCAGGTTGTCCCATGAATCTGGAAAATAACACAAAATGGTCATACAACAATCCTCCATATACAAATTCCCCATTTTCTTCTAGAGAGTTGATGTGGTTTTTTCTTCAAAAACATTCAGTAATAAATAATTGACCAAAAAGATCATGATAAGGCTTCTTTCCTTTCTCTCCAACAATTATAGCATTAATATCCACCCTACATGTCAGAGAGGAATCCATTAGTGGATAAAAAACTTAGTGTATCTTTTTCTTGAGGTTATACCCTTTCCAAAGCATTTTTGGAGGGCTTCACGTGACACCTAGCATGCAACAAGCGAGGCCTCGCTAGACAACATTGGGTTTGTTAAATTTGGTAGCGTCGACAGTCATTCTCCAATGAGAGGCCATATGGGCCACCCTGAGGCCATCCAGAGAGATTTGGAGAATCAACCAGTCTTGTGAGGTATTGACAAAAGCCAAGGGGAATGTACAATCTCCGTGAGTCAAACCAAAAGTCAAGACAAACAAGATGCTATGTGAGTCTAATGAAAAATTCAGGGGGAACATACAACCTCTGTGAGCATAGACAATCTAGTGCAAAAGTTATGGGGAACGTACAACCTCTGTGAGCATAGATAGACTAGTGCAAAATTTAGGGGGGAACGTACAACTTCTGTGAGCCTATTCAAGCCTTGTGAGCCATGAGAAAAAGTCAAGGCACCTAACAAAAGTTAGGTTGAATATAAAATTCCTATGAGCTAGAAACAAATGATATTCCTGATATTGAAAACGATATAAATGTATTGATCTAGTGTGTTGGCACGTGTAACATTATCCACCATGAAGAGAATTTTGAATTGCCTTGTAAAGTGCTGAGTTGTAACTGAAGTCTTAAGTCTAGTTCTATTTTAGAACTAAAGTGTAATGCTAAGTTGTAACTGAAAGTCTTAAGTCTAGTTCTATTTTAGAACTAAAGTGTAATGCTGAGTTGTAATTGAAGTCTTAAGTCTAGTTCTATTTTAGAACTAAAGTGTAATATTGAGTTGTAACTGAAGTCTTAAGTCTAATTCTATTTTCGAACTAAAGTGTAATGTTGAGTTGTAACTGGAGTCTCAAGTCTAGTTCTATTTTCGAACTAAAGTATACTAGTCTCAAGTCTAGTTCTATTTTCGAACTAAAGTGTAATGTTGAGTTGTAACTGAAGTCTCAAGTCTAGTTCTATTTTCGAACTAGAGTATACCAGTCTCAAGTCTAGTTCTAAGTTTGAACTAAAGTATGAAGCTGAGTTATGATTAAAGCATGAAAACATGTTACTATTTCGAGTATCTCCTCTTCTCCTCTTCAACCTATATAAGTAGAGGTCGACCCCTCTCTCCAACACAGTTTTGATATGCAGGTTAAGGGTGAAGCAATAGAGGCACATATAAGTGATAAAGAGGCAGCATACCAAAGAAACATATCAATGTTGTATATCAACAATAGAGGCAACATATCATAGGTGTATTTCAACAAGGTCTCTTAGGTATTTGTCAGGTCAGAGTCATCTTGGCAAGCTCTTTAAGAGAAAAACATTCATGGTGGATATTTGTAAGTGATCATACATTATTAATGCAATAAAGGAATATCGTTTGCTGAGGTTTTTCTCCCTGTACAAGGTTTCCCTAGGGTATATGTGTTGTTGATGTGCATGCTTACTTATCTACATAGTTATTTCTATTTGGTTATGATTTGGTATTGTTGAAGTGTATTAAGCTGGAATCAAAGTGTTGAAGAAAATAAAAGAATTAATCCACATAAGAAATCAAACTCATAATTTAACATAGTATCAGAGCTTAGGGCGTGTTAAATGTGTTGAAGTGCAACAACAGGTACACATAGATCCAAGCTATCTTGATTAAATTTCCAGTGTGAGGTCCATGGTATCCTCCATTTCAGTCAGGGCCGAGGATAGGCTCAAAGGAGCTGCCAACTTCAATGTGTGGAAGCTCCGGATAACAAATATCTTGTAGGAGCATGATCTTGAGAAGTATGTGGCCACAGTGGTAGAGGAAACCACGAATAATGAAGAAAGAGCAACCTTTAGGAAGAGTCAAGAAAAGGCCAAGAGAATTATCTTTGACTCAATCAAAGACATTATAATGCCTGCAATGACTTTGTTAATGACTGCCAAGGACTATATGGATACCTTGGTGAATCTGTATGAGAAACAAGATCCAAGTCAGAAGAGGACACTTAAGCACAAGATTAAGTATTTGAATATGGAGAAAGGTGAATCAATGGCATATTTCTGTTCTAAGATAGCCTAGATCAGAGATCAACTTTTGGTCACAGGGGTGACAGTGGACGATGATGATTTAGTGCAGACCATTTTTTACGGTCTTCCTTCTACATGGGAGACCTTCTTATCCAGTGTAAGTGGGAGAGAGATTCAACCCACGTTTGAGAGGTTATGGCATGATTTCCTCCAGGAGGAAAGTCACACAACTACCAGGAGTGAGCCAACGAAAGAAGAGCACTCAACTTTAGCATCAAGATTCAAGGGAAAGAAGAAAGGCACTTTCCAGAAAGGCTCTCAGAGGAATCCAAACAACAAAGGTATATTCAAAGGTAAGAATATTGATATATCTAATATTAAATGCTTTAGTTGTAACAAGTTGGGTCATTTTGCTAAATATTGTTGGTTTAGAAAGAAATATCCAAGGAGAGAGAAACATCATGCCTCAACTGCTGAGGATGATGAATCCAAAAGAAATCAGAAAAGTCCTTCTAATGAGAAAGAAAATAGAAAATAATATTACTTGGTTTTTTCTTTATCCGGTTCAGTTTTCACGGGGATGAAAACTTGGTTAGTAGACAGTGGTGCATCAAAGCACATGACAGGGTAAAAGGAGATCCTCTCAGATTTTGAGACAAAATATTTTGTAGAGCATGTTGAGCTTGGGGATGACAATTGTTACAAGATAGAGGGAGTAGGCTCTATCTTCTTCATATTGGAATATGGGGCTAGACTTCATGTTAATGAAGTATTAGATGTTCCAAGGCTCAAGAAGAATCTACTATCAGTTGCAACCCTTAAGGACTAGGGATATTGGGTGATCTTCAAGGACATGAAAGAACTACTATGGGCTAAAGGTAGCCACTTAAGTACAACAGAACCCATTGGAACTCACAGTGGAGGACTGTACGTCGTGTCAGGATGGTCAGTTCGAGAATTGGCTCCTGATGCGACTAGCTCCAATGAGTTGTGGCACATAATACTTGGACATATTCATTACAAAGATCTTCCAGATCGATAGAACATGGTATGTGGCATGCCCTCTATTTCTCTTAGTAAAAATGAAATTTGTAAGGGATGCATGCTAGGTACAAATATAAAGAAAGCATTTCCTAGTAGTGACAACAACGCTCAGGGCATCTTAGATCTGGTTCAGTCTAATGTATGTGGTCCCATGTCATCTCCCTCACTCAGTGTTTGTTTGTATTATGTCATTTTTATTTATGATTACTCAATAAAATGTTGGATATATTTCCTTAAAGCTAAAAGTGACACATTTGATAAATTCAAAGAGTATAAATTTTTTTATTGAAAAGAAGATAGTGAAACACATCAAAATCCTTAGAACAAATAATGGAGGAGAGTTTGAATCTCTCCAATTTGAGGATTTTTGCAAGTCAACAGTAATCAAGAGACAATTGACCGTGCCATATAACCCTCAACAAAATGGAGTTGCTAAGAGGAAAAACAAGACAATTTGTGAGGCAGCGAAAGGAATGATGTTTGACCAGGATATGCCAAATTCTTTATGGGCAGAAGCTACCTCCACTGCCGTGTATATTCAAAATAAGTGTCCACATGTTATCTTGAAGAACAAGACTCCCAAAGAGGTATTCTCAGGGATCAAACCTGAAGTAGGGCATCTAAGGATATTTGGGTGTCTTGTGTATATTCATGTCCCTAAGGAAAAGAGGACAAAGATGGCACCCTCAGGTAAGAAAAGGGTTTTTGTGGGGTACAATGAGAACTCCAAGGCTTACAGGATTTATGTACCAGATCAGAGGCAAATAGAGGTAAGAAGAGATGTGAATTTCCATGAGGAAGACATATTTAATAAATCCAGAGAGCTTCAACAGGAATCAGAAGCAGTTCAGCCAGGTCACCCTCTTCTGAAAATGAAGAGTCAGATGATCAGAGGGAGGAACCTCGTGAAGAGCCCCTAGAACTTGCTGAAGTGTTAGAAAGAAATCTTGAATAACCTCCATCCAAAAGGAAGCCAAGGTGGCTTAAATAAATAGTGCATGAAGCAAAAAGGATAGCTGCTCCCAAAGGAACTTTCAGAGAAAGGAAGAGGCCTCATAGGTTTGGAGGCTATGTTGCACTGATGATCAACAGTAGTGATTCCGAACCTTCTTCATTTGAAGAAGAAAATAAATTACAAGTATGGAAGGATTCCATGCTTAAGGAGTACAGGTCTATTATAAAGAACAATGTTTGGGACATTGTGCCGAGGCCAAAAGACAAATCAATGGTTTCTTCCAAATGGATCTATAAGATCAAACATGCAGCTGATGGAAGTGTGGAAAAGTTCAAAGAAATATTTGTATAAAGAGGTTTCACTCAGAAAGAATGAATTGAATACGAAGATACTTTTTCCCTTGTATCCAGGTATACCTCCATTTGAACTATTATTGCTTTAGCTCCTGTTCTTGGTTGGAAGCTACATCAGATGGATGTAAAAACAAAATTCTTGAATGGAAAGATTGAACATGAGGTCTTTGTGGAACAACCAGATGGTTTTGTACTACATAACAAAGGCACTCATGTATGCAAGCTAAGGAAGGCCTTATATGGTCTTAAGCAGGCTCCCATAGTTTGGCATGACAAGATTGATGGCTTTCTTAAAACTCTGGGCTTTCAGAAAAGTGATGCTAATGCAAATCTGTACTTCAAGGTAAGAGGTAACTAACCTGTTATACTAATCCTGTATGTTTATGATCTATTTCTAACAAGAGATGAAGGGATAATAGCTTGGTGTAGGAGGGAGCTAACCTCAGAATTCGAGATGAAAAACTTAGGCTTGATGCATTACTTCCTAGGATTGGAAGTATGGAAAAGACAGGGCAAGATATTTTTGTCACAAGGAAAATACACAGTGGATGTACTAAAGAAGTTTGGTATAATGGATTGCAAATCCATGTCTACTCTGATGGTTATCAACCTTAGGAAGCTGCATGATTCTGATACAGGTTCATATTTGGTAGATCCCACCATGTATAGGAAGTTGATTGGATCATTGATGTACATGATCCACACTAGGCCATATATATGCTATGCAATGATTACAATGAGTTAGTTCATGACTGAACCGAGACAGAGACACTGGGTGGCAGCAAAGCACATATTGAGATATCTCAGAAGGACCATTACTTATGGTCTGAGATATACATCTAGTGGTGGTTTATTTCTGCATGGGTATGCAGATGTTGACTGGGTAGGAATCCTAATGGATCAGAAGAGTACTTCCAGATACTACTTCAGTTTAGGATCTGCTATGATCTCTTGGTCAAGCTGGAAGCAGGAATCCATTGCACAGAGTAAAACAAAGGCTGAGTACATTGCAACAAGTGATGCAAGCAAGGAAGCAGTATGGCTCAGAAAATTGGTTTTTGGGTTGTTTGGCGATAAGCTCGAGACGATGGTGGTTCATTATGATAATCAAAGTTTCATAAAATTGATAGAGAACCCGATATTTCACAACAAGTCAAAACATATTGACATGAGGTACCACTACATCCGAGACTTGGTCTAGAGAAAAACTATAAAGTTACAGTACATAGCCATGAATGAGCAGGTAGATGATATCCAGACCAAGCCTCTGACCGTGAGACAATTTGTGCAGCTAAGTGGCAAGCTTGGTGTGGCTGAGAATGACTCTCTCACTGAGAGGGAGTGTTAAATTTTGCAGCATTGATAGCCATTCTCTAATGAGAGGCCATATGGGCCACCCTGAGGCTAACCATGGAGATTTGGAGAATCAACCAGTCTTGTGAGGTATTGACAAAATCTAGGGGGAACGTACAACCTCTGTGAGTCAAACCAAAAGTCAAGATGAATGATATGCTATGTGAGTCTAATGCAAAAGTTAGGGGGAACGTACAACCTCTATGAGCATATAAAGTCTAGTGAAAAATTTAGGGGGAACGTACCTCTGTGAGCATAGACAAACTAGAACAAAAGTCAGGGGGAACGTACAACCTCTGTGAGCCTAGTCAAGCCTTGTGAGCCATGAGAAAAAGTCAAGGCACCTAGCAAAATTTAGGTTGAATATAAAATTCCTATGAGCTAGAAAAAAACGGCATTCCTAATATTGCAAATGATATAAATGTATTGATCTAGTGCGTTGGCACGTGTAACATTATCCACCATGAAGAGAATTTCAAATTTCGTTGTAAAGTGATGAGTTGTAATTGAAGTCTTAAGTCTAGTTCTATTTTAGAACTAAAATGTAATGCTTAGTTATAACTGGAAGTCTTAAGTCTAGTTCTATTTTAGAACTAAAGTGTAATGCTGAGTTGTAATTGAAGTCTTAAGTCTAGTTCTGTTTTAGAACTAAAGTGTAATGTTGAGTTGTAACTGAAGTCTTAAGTCTAGTTCTATTTTAGAACTAAAGTGTAATGCTGAGTTGTAATTGAAGTCTTAAGTCTAGTTCTATTTTTGAACTAAAGTGTAATGTTGAGTTGTAACTGAAGTCTCAAGTCTAGTTCTATTTTCTAACTAAAGTATACCAGTCTCAAGTCTAGTTCTATTTTCGAACTAAAGTGTAATGCTAAGTTGTAACTAAAGTCTCAAGTCTAGTTCTATTTTTGAACTAGAGTATACTAGTCTCAAGTCTAGTTCTAAGTTCGAACTAAAGTATGAAGCTGAGTTATGATTAAAGCATGCAAACATGTTACTATTTCGAGTCTCTCCTCTTCTCCTCTTCAGCCTATATAAGCAGAGGTCGACCCCTCTCTTCAACACAGTTTTGATATGTAGGTTAAGGGTGAAGAAATATAGGCGCATATCAGTGATAAAGATGTAGCATACCAAAGAAGCATATCAGTGTTGTATACCAACAATAGAGGCAACATATAAGAGGTGTATTTCATCAAGGTATCTTAGGTCTTTGTCAGGTCAGAGTCATCTTGGCAAGCTCTTTAAGAGAAAAATATTCATGGTGGATATTTGTAAGTGATCATACATTATTAATGAAATAAAGGAATATTGTTTGCTGGGGTTTTTCTCCCTGTACAGGGTTTCCCCAGGGTATTTGTGTTTTTGATGTGCATGCTTAATTATCTACATGGTTATTGCTATTTAGTTATGATTTGGTATTGTTGAAGTGTATTAAGCTGGAATCAAAGTGTTGAAGAAAATAAAAGAATTAATCCGCATAAGAAATCAAACTCATAATTTAACAGGGCCAACAAGCGAGGCACTGCCAAACTTATAGAAAAGGGGAGTTACGAGGTGAGGGACGAGAGATGAGTTGTATCTTAGTGGTAATATCCTAGGAACTCACATCATTCAAGTTTCTAGTGGCCTCTAAAAGATATATAAGCCTCTCCTAAGCCTCCTCTAGGAGCTCTATAACAAAGGCAAGCCTTGGAAAATAGGAGGAAGAATTCATGAGCAAGGTTATGGTACCAAACTGAAAAAGTATTCAACCAGAAGTCATTGAAGCCTAGCATGACCAAGGAGTTGTAAGCATAGGAAAGGAGTAAGGATCCAAGAAGAAATGCATCTACATCCAAGGTATGTCATATTGATGTAATGTCTTGGTTATAATTAATAGATCATTTGGTTTTCCCCTATGAATGTTTGTAATTGAATAACAAATAATTAGATTTGATTGATATCATTGTAGATATGATTGAAATTTAATTAGATCTAGGGTTCTAATCCTAAACATAAAGGTAGAAAGGATTTTGTGTGTCTCTTGTATACAGGAAGCATGTTGTGAATCTTGGAGCTGGAACTCTAGGACTACAAAAACCAGGAGATACGAAGGACCACCTCCAGAAAGGTATGCAAATCTTCTCCATTATGTAGGATCATTATGAATCCACATATTTGAGTCTAGATCTAGGAAATCCATAAGAATTCTACCCCTCCTGTCTAGGATATCTAAGCTTATCCTAGGGAGGTATTATTGATCCATTCAGTGAGATCCCTGTGAGATTTTTTCCCATAACAATTTGGCGAATCCACCAGGGAGAATCCGTTCTTTTTGAATCTCTTTGCCTTGCTTTGCCTCTGTTTTTGCAGTTTGAATCTTGTTGTCTTCCATTAAGGGTTTCAAGTCTCAGATCCAGTAGATCTTAGAAGTCTGGTTCAAATATGAAGATCTGGAACATTCCCTTCCCTCTCAAAAATTAAAATTTTTGACAAGCCTCACTTATTGCACTAATTCTATCCCATGAGGCCCCCTCACGTGTTTCCTCACCTGTGTACTACGAGGCCCTCCTAGATCAACATTTTTGCAGTGCTTAGCCCAATTCTATCTAGTTTGAGACTTCCTCTGATCTTGCAGAGCTCTGCAATATCCTGTCCGAGTGTCTTGGTACCCTTGTTGCAAAAAATGGCTTGTCACATTGGTCATTTTCAAGGTTGTTGTTGAGTATATTGGTGTGAAAGGATTTGATTTGTTTGGATAGTATTCTTTTTGTTGTCTGAAATTTCCACTTTCAGGTCTCATATCTCAAAAATTAACTCAGATTTCAACAATTCTGAAGAGATATAGGAGCTTATGCCATTGGTTGCATGTTTAATTTCATATGACCTTTGTGTATCACTAGATCTCCCCTCCTAGGAAATTTTTTGAGTGTGATCATTGTAGTGACATTAGAGCAGGATAATCTAGCCTTATTCTTGATATCCTACAAGCTTTTTTCTTGTTTTTTTTTTGTTCTTGTTTGCATTAGTCTTTCTTGTTGAGGTGAATGTAAGTTTTAAACCTGTGAAGTAATGCAATGCATATAGATTCTTAAGAAAAATAGAATTTAATCAATGGCTCATACACAGAGTACACATATATTTTATACCAGAAACCCTCAACCGGGAAAACCTTTCTTATATTCATTATATCGAATTTCACCATTCACTATACAATATATACAATGTTTTTTAGGTATTCCGTAGATACCAAAACCCTAATCCCTAAAACCTAGATTATTTTTAGTAAATCACTAAAAATAGCAAAAACCGCCCAAAAAAAAATTTTGGGGCGCTGCGCGTAACCAGGGGGGTAGGTAAACCAGGAGGGGGCATACCTGCCCCCCCCCCC
>JZKD02S1778992.1:69325-80259 GCA_000966675.3 Picea glauca | reverse complement strand
GACCCCCCTAGGAAAGTGCCCGACGCACACGACACATACAAAGCACTACTACGAGGGATCGTAAGACGCAGTTGTCGAATCTAACGTGCCCACACACACACAAATGCAAAGAATATAACACATACCCAACAATGAAGATTATCCTATATTGCAAATTGGAAAAAACTTAAATAAAAATCCCCTTGCATGCTTAATTCGATTTTGAAGCATTAGTGGTGTGAGTGTCATAGAAGAATTTGCTTATTTTTGATCTTTTGTGTCTGATTGGATGATTGGTTTGTTTGAGGATTTCCTTGAGTATTAAAAAGAAAAAGGAAAACTTTCTATCCCTCCCATAGCTAGCTTTCTTTGAATTGAAAGATTTTTCACTTGCATATTTACATTGTTTGGTTGGGTCAAAAGTCCTCACATCATACAAAGTTTCATCCATTACTTGGACATAAGCAAGAACCCATAAAAAGAAGCGCTTAATTCAAAAATTATTATATGTTTTCTTTGTTAGCAAACCAACATTAGATAGGTTTAGGGCCTTGGATTAGGATTGGAGAGTAAACTCTTCAAGACCATTAAAATAAATCTAGAAGTAATTAAAGAGTGTATAAATCCATTCTCACAACCGGTGTGTTAGGAATATCCTCTAACACATGAGTCAAGAATGAGGTCTCATTAGGGCAAGTAGGGAGATTACCTCTCTTTGCTTGTTTTGGTGTTTGTAGTATCACTTTGATCGTTACACATATGTGGGTTCTGTTGGGTCACACCTTCAAATATTTGGGCTTAGCTACCCTGCCCTTACATACGATCAGACTTATGACTGTTCTTCCAACCATTGATTGTTAGGTGGTAACCTTAGTTTATTTTCCTAGGGATCGACATAGGTGATTGTAGGTGGGATATGCATGTAGTACCTTGGGCAGATGTTCGTTCACAGTCCCAGTTCCTCTGGAGGGTGTCTGCCTTAATAGATGGTACTTGCACCCATCAGGGTTGTTTTGTGTTGATCATCGTAACTTCTTCTCACAACTTCACTAGTCACTCTTGTGGGGACTTCATCTCCCCCACCGGGTTGGTTTTTAGAAGGCCCCTGAGCCAATTGGTTTTCTTGTTGTTGCCTAGATTTGATTAGGGGTGTGATGTTTGAGTCCGAGTCTAGGTCGGACATAAGTTGATTGTTGTAATAGGATCTAGTACTATTACAGAGGTGGAATAACCTCCGAAGCGGCTCCATATCCGCGACGAAGACTTTGAAGGGTCCTATTTCTGGTTTGACGAAGTCAATTTAGTTGAGGTATAAGTGGTCGATGAATGTCCTCCATGCAACTTCAACCCACCTTTAACTGAACTAGATACCCCTTTACTGGTCCAAGTGAGGGACATTTTTAGTGATCCTTTTTTCGTTATTCAATTGTCCTCCTACTGCAATATTCCAGATATAATATAATATGCAGAAAAAAAAATATTGAGCAAGCAATAAAAAAACAACAATGATATATCCAAAACAATATCAGAATGATACTAGAATAAAACTAGAAAGAGAACCTTTATTAATGATAACAACGTTCACTTGCCTCTTCGAGGGGGAAACCTCCATATGAGCATAGCTCTATTACAATAATATCCAAGGAAAACATAACCCATGCCTCCTACACTTATTTATACTAATTCTACCTTCTAAGGAAACTTCTAGAGGAATATCTTTCTAGAAGCGGAAGCTTCTATTAGGTCTTCTTACATTGAATTTTTCTCATTTATTTATTAGGCCTTATTAACTAATGTCAGCCTTTATTACATAGAAAACATATCCTTCTAACTAATGATCCATGGAGAGGGGTTAGGATTAGATCCTAACATGCCCTCACCCTTCAAAACCATCCTTGTCCTCAAGTCTACGGAAACTGATGAAGTATGGTTGCTGGTTCCCAGGTCGCATCATCTGGTGATGTGTCCTTCCACTTGATCAACACTTCACTGATGATTCGACCACGTAGCTAATGTTTTTGGTCATTGAGGACTACTTCGGGTTGGATCCATAGGGATCCCTCTTCATCTAATTCTGGAAGGATGGTTTGAACTCGAAAATTCTATCCCACCACTTTCTTCAGATAGGAAACATGCAACACTGAATGGATTTTGGAAGTAGCTGGAAGAGCCAATTTGTAAGCTATTGATCCAATACACTTGATGATCTGGTAGGGCCCATAAAACTTGGGTGACAACTTATGATGTCCTTGATCTTTGAGAGATGTTTCCTTGTAAGGTTGGAGCCAAAGAAACACCTGATCCCCTTACTGAAAAACCATTTCGGAATGATGTTGGTCAACCTGTTACTTCATACGATTTTCGATCATGTGGAGGTTATCCTTTAGAGTCGCGATGGTGGCTGTGTGACCTTGCAACATGGTATCAATAGATTGGACCTTGGATGTGCCTGGAAGATAGGTAGTGACTGTCAAAGGATTTTGGCCATACACTGCTTGATATGGGGTAATTTTAGTGGTCGTATGATAGGAAGTATCGTACCACCATTCTGCCAAGGGAAGCCATTACACCCACTGGTTTTGTTTGTATGAAGCAAAACATCACAAGTAGGTTTCCAAACATTTTTTGACCACTTCCATTAGGCCATCAGATTGGGGATGATAATCTATGCTCATGTTTAGTTGGGTGCCCTGCAATTTAAACATCTCTCACCAAAAGGTTCTAGTGAAAGTGGGGTCATGATCATATACAATAGAGGTTGGCATACTATGTAACTTGAAAATATGATCAAGGAAAACTTGTGTGATGAGTGCCGCTGTGAAAGGGTGAGGTAAAACAAAAAAATGAGCATACTTGGATAGGAAATCGACCACCACCATGATGACAGATTTGATCCCAACTTTAGGAAGTTCCACTATAAAATCCATGGATATGTTTGTCCACATTGAAGCTAGAATGGGTAGGGGTTGTAGGGAACGTGGAAATTTGACAGTTTCATCTTTATTACGTTGGCACACCTCACATTCGGTGACAAATTAAAATATATCCTTCTTCATTCATGTCCTGAAAAAATAACGATGGGCATGAGCATATGTCTTTTGGAAGCCTGAGTGATCTGCAATGGCTGATGAGTGCAACTCTGTTAAGAGATTTAGCTTGAGTGTTGAATAGGGTGATATAACCATGAGATCCTTATATCATAGATTATTTATCTACCAAGTGTAGCGAGTGGGAGGATTAGGGTCCTCCTGAAGATGCTGAATGATCCTGGAGATAGTTGGGTGTGTGAGCCACTCCTGGCATACATCCTCAATCCAATCAGGGACTGGTAAGGATAAGGAAAATATGGCACCATCCTCCTCATGCTGTCGTGACAAAGCATCAACCACTATATTGTCTTTTCCTTTTTTACATATGAGTTCATAGTCATAACCCAAAATTTTAGTGAGCCACCTGTTTTGTTTGGAGGAGGATAACCTTTGCTCCAAAAAAATACTTCATACTATGGTGATATGTTTTGATCTGAAAATGACATCCCAAAAGGTAGGGCCTCCATGTGTTCACCACATGCATAATGGCCAGCATTTATTTTTCATAAGTGGATCTACCCAAGTTGCGACCACTCAACACTTGGTTAGTAAAGGATAGAGGTTGACCCTCTTGTGTGAGGAATGCACCTATAGTAGTGCCTATGAAGGATTTCTCCACAACAGGTGTCCAACAAAATGCATTCTTCTTGAGAAGGTCGGTGAACGACTTAGCAATTTTTCCATAATGGTGGAAAAATTTCCTGTAATAGCCGATGAGACCGAGAAAACCTTGTAGGCGCTTTAAGGTCATGGGTCGCGACCACTCCTACATATCTTGTATCTTCTTGGGGTCCACTTTTACTCTGTCATGACTCACAATGTGTCCCAAGTACTCCACTTCACTAGCTACAAAGGAACATTTGGTCTTTTTTACAAACAATTGGTTGTCATGTAGCAAGTGAAGGACTTTGTCCACATGAATAAGGTGGCTATCCCAGGTGCAGATGTAAATGAGTATGTCATCAAATAAAACCAGGACAAACTATCGAAGGTAAGGTTTCAATATTTTATTCATAAGACTTTGGAAGGTGGATGGACCATTGCATAGGACAAAAGTCATGACCAAGAATTAATAATGTCCTTCATGAGTTCTGAAAGAAGTCTTCGGAATACCCACCTCCTTCATTCGAATATGGTGATAGCCTGATTGAAGGTCCGATTTGGTGAAGACACATGCACCTCGGAGTTCATCCAATAGATCATCAATGACCAGAATGAGAAAATTATCTTTGATGGTCAATTTAAATAGGGCTCAAAAATCAGGACACATGCGCCAAGTACCTTCTTTCTTTAGGACCATCACTAATGGTGAATAATATGGGATTTTACTATGGCGAATTACACCTGCCTCAAGTAATTCTTGTACCATCTTTTCTATTTTTTTTTTTTTGAGAAAAAGGATATCAATAGGGTCTTAAATTGAGGGATTGAATACCCAAAAAGAGAGGGATGCTATGATCATGCTCACCTCTGGAGGGAGATAAGGTAGTGGGTACCTCAAAGACCTTGGGTTAATTTTCTAAAATAAGTTGCAGGCTAGGAGGAACTACCTGCAAGGCATGTTCAATGACCTGGATGGAATTAAATTGAGCAATCACACCTTGCCAACCTTTCTTCAAATTTTTTTCCATCCTATGAGAGCTGATGATTTCAGGAGAGCCCTCTTGGAGACCTCGAAGGGTATATGAGTTAGCCTCGTGGTGAAAGATCATATATAATTCTTGGTAATCCATTATGATTGGTCCCAAAGTGCGAAGCCATTCCATGCCCAATACAATATCAAAACTACCCATGGAAATAGAGAACATGTGGATTTTTAAATGATAATCATCCATTTGGAGTTTCACATTTTCATAGAGCCCCCCACACTTCATAGTACCTCCATTAGCAATGAAAATTTGAAAATTAGAAACAGGGCGGAAAAAACAATGAAGCTCATGAGCAAGACTTTGATGAATAAAATTATGGGTGCTACCACTATCAATCAACACCACAACTGAACTAAGTTTGATGTAGCCCTTGATCTTCAATGTCTCTGGGGCCCAGATACCCGAGAGTGTATAAAGTGATATGACCAATTCCAGTGAGTCCGCAGGATTGAAAAATGGATCTTCAACATGATCACTGGGCGAAGCCTCTACAAGGTCTAGAGCTTCATCTGATGGGTTGTCTTCATAGGGGGAGGAAGATGATGTATCAATTTGGAATAATTTTTGTTCTATACATTTATGCACTACCTCTTGAAGGGGTACCAACAAGGCTTACAAGGGTGGCCAATAGATGTGCGCTTAAGAACCACTTGTGATTGCTGCGTGTATGTCTCCCCGAATGCGAGTTTATGTGCGTAACGATAGATCTTTGTAGCATAAAGATGTCGGAACACGTCTCTACCTTGAAATGGTTTTTTACCCCACAAGTCATGCCCTAGAAAGAGCTCCGATGCCACTTGCAATATTCCAGATATAATATAATATGCAAAACAAAAATGTTGAGCAAGCAATAACATAACAACAATGATATATCCAGAAAAATATCAAAATTATACCAGAATAACACCAGAAAGGGAACCTTTATTAATGATAGCAATTTTCACTTGCCTCTTTGAGGGGGCAACCTCTAGTAGAGCAAAGATCTATTACAATAATATCCAAGACAAACTTAACCCATGCCTCCACTTATTTATACTAATTCTACCTTCTAAGAAAACTTCTAGAGGAAGATCTTTCTAGAAACAAAAGCTTCTATTAGGTCTTCTTACATTGACTTATTCTCATTTATTTATTATGCCTTATTAACTAATGTTGACCTTTATTACATAGAAAAAATATCCTACTAACTAATGACCCATGGAGAGGGGTTATGATCAGATCCTAACACCTAACATGTTTGGACTTAGTTCTTTGTCTAGTACATTTGAGCCCGTAATTCCATCCTCAAGTGGGACTGGGGAAACTCGTCTGAGGGAATCTCAGTCATGTCCTCATTGCCACACCTTAGCTCCATTCGACCTTCACCATCCATACCTGTTTTTTTGGTTCCTCCATGTGGGGGACGTCATCTGTATCATCGACTCCATCTGTTAGTATACCTAGCATGGACACACCCATCCCTTCTACTTCCATGCCCACTTATAGATTCTTTTCCAGTGGAGTGTTATAAAATAAAATGCCACACCTATGCACTTGTGTTGTGGCCTACCCTTCCCTTTGGATTACAAAATCAAAATCCCACCTTGCCTCATCTGAGTCATCTAAAAAACATGTCTTTTGAGCATATACACGGGTTTCCTTTGAGAAACACGTGGACATCTATGCCTTTATAGTGTGCAACCCATGGGTACCCTAAAAAATAATGAAAAATAAAATAATTCCGAGATTTTGAGCGGGTTTTTGGTTGGGGTCATTTACCAATGTCGCCAATCCCATATAAAATGGCTTTCAACCTCCCCAATCCCCTTGGGAGAATATAAAAGAACCTTTGAGGGTAGTGATGAGGATAAGTCTGATGGTGCAAGGTTATGCTGAGAAAATCAAGAAATCTTCCCTTCCCCTTCATCGTCTGAGAAGTTTTCCCCAAACCTGGAAACTCCTTTTCCAGAGTCACTTCCTCTTGTATATAGTTATAAGGTGTGTTCCTATCCTTATCAGACTATCTGAGGAAGAGTTTCATTGAGTTTAGGCTTGAAGGGCTTCAGGAGAAACTTGGGTGATTGGTTATGAAACGGTGCCATAAGCAACGTTAGGTTGTAACTAACTCTCTTATTTCGATGATTAATAGAAGAATATCTTTTCCTTCCAATATTGTGTTCACTTGTTTCATAGCAATCTTATATGTTCATGTTTTTTCATATATTCTTTGAAGTGTATTTTTTATATATGCTACTAGGACCTATAACTACCTCATTGCAACACAATCTAGGTCTCTTATTGCAGGCTTGTACCGACATAGACCAGGAGCATTTCAGGAGCGGGGATCGACATTGAATGAAGGGTTTACTATGCACACCTTCTCTTCTCTCCTTTCCCTATCTCTCTCTTTGTGAAAAAGTAGTTATTATGGGTTTGCATCTTTGGTTGTTAGGGTAGATTTAATCTTCTATATCCGATCTCGCTCTATCATGACACGACCCAAGCTCGTGAAGGAAATATCATAGTAACATAAATGGCGACTCCACTGGGGAATTTCTCCTAGTTTGGGCCATTTTCTAGGGTATTTGCTTTTCTCCTCCTTTTCTTAGTTTTCTTAGTTTTCTTGAGTTCTTGTGTAAATTCTTAGCCTCTCAGGGATCTTTCCCATGTGTCTGGAAACTCCCCTTTCTGGTGTGGTCTTCTATTTTTCCAAAATTATAGATCCATCTGTGTTTTCCCCTTCTACAATCAGCGTACATCCGCGAGTTGCAGGTCTACAACCTGTTGACAATGATTTTAATTTTTTGTCAACAATACTTAGACCACAATGTGTTGGTAGACTTCCCCTCTCTTTTCGCAATTGCTTGCGCAAGGTCTTGTGCGCTCCTGCTGAGTTGCTACTACACATTTGAAGAAGATGGCCGATGATCAAATTTTGGTTACACATGATACAGTAATTGGTAAAGTTGTTGAAGTTCTGGAACAATCACAAAAGTGACCCTCTTGTTTACTTCCCACATATTATTTTGCTTCCATAAATATTTGACCTTTTTTATCAACTTTATTATCATACATATCAACACGCCACATTCTAACCTTTCAAATATTTTCCTTTTACCATGCCTTAAAATTTGACCTATACAAAAAAAAAAATTAAAGTTATTATATCATTGTTTGCCATTTTATTTTCACTTGATAAAAAGGGAAAAGTAAACCAATTATACAAATTCTTTATCCTATAACAAAGCCATATGAGACTCTTTAAGTTTGCATGACCATATGTCATATCCCTTTCAAATATTTAATTATAACTTAAAGGTGATACCGACTTGCCTTTTGGTTATGAATTTAATATTGTTCCATGCCAAAAGCAAAAATATATGTTATATTACCATGATCTATTCCCTTTGTACACGTTATCCCACTTGGAGGTTTTATAGAAGAGTAGTGTAAAGGATTTGAACCAAAGAAGGAGAATAAAATTTGTTTCAAATGGAAAGAGATGATAACTCATCAATTTTTGGCATTACATTCTTATGATGTAAAACAAAACAAATAGCATTGGCACCGAGGATCAAGAACCAAGAATATCACTGAGTTTGGTTTGCATTAGAATAATTGGAAATTTTCTGTCACTGTCGAATGGTTTATTTACCAATGTCACAGGCGAAGATATGTGGATCTTATAAATGGAATTATTATGTCTTTAAGAAAGGATCTATACTAAGCACAACAACGACTAAAAAAATATTATAACAATAATTGCTGGCCAACCCTTCACATGCATTGGATAAATCTTGGCAAATCCGTTACACGATTGCAAACCAACCGAGGGAGCTCTGTGAGGCAGTTCGACCCAAGTGTACACGGATGGAAATCCTGCTTGCATGTGTTAAGTTGCTACGTGACAGTGAAGCATAAGTGCTTCTCAGTATGTCCGGTGTGCGTTGGCATCTGTAATCAAGGAATGGCAACTGCCAATGGCCAATCGTGTGTTCCTCTAGGGTTTAGGTTTCATCCCACAGACGAAGAGCTCCTACATTACTCGTTGAGGAAGAAGGTCTCTTATGAGATGATCATCCTCAATGTTATTCGGGATGTCGATATGAACAAACTTGAACCCTGGGATCTCCATGAGACATGCAAAATTGGGTCTGCTCCATAGGATGAATGGTACTTTTTTTTTTTTTTTTTAACCATGGGAACAACAACCTCCCAAGAGTATATCCAACAATCCGCAAGCCAGATATACCAATAACTTGTGACTTAGCAGGGGCCGAGACGTCCCAAGTCCCATCGAAGTGAACCTCTATTCCCAGGGTCATCTACCCTTCTAGCCTTGTCACAACGGGCCAATATGAGCATCCCTACCCCCCGCTGGTTTTGAACTTGTGACCTCTCCGGAGATAACACATGTTCTTAACCATTGGGCCCACTCAGGTGCTCATTGTACTTCTTCATTCATAAAGACAAGAAGTATCCAACGGGTACCCACACAAATAGAGCCACAAATGCAGGCTTCTGGAAGGCAACTGGTTGGGACAAAATCATATTTATGAACTTTAAGCAAATTGGCACGAGGAAAACTCTTGTATTCTACACAGAGCGAGCCCCTCATGGCCAAAAAATAGAATGGATTATGCATGAATACCGTCTAGATGACAAGGAAAAAATACAGGCACATGTTTTTCAGGAGGATGGGTGGGTCGTGTGCCGTGTATTCAAGAAACGGATGCAAAACAAAGACACCAAAGACAGTAACGTTGAACGTGAACGTTCAATTCCAAGTGGAAATGATGAAGAAATAAGTGTTCATGCCCTAACACAACTCATGGATTTCCCCTCTGGAGGGAAACTCCACCAATATAATCACCAACAACTAGACCTGGGCAAGCTACCACCTCAAGCGCGCCCGATGCAATTTTTCCCATGATTTATTTGCACAGATGTTAGATTTAAAAAGCCTCGATGGGGCCACCTGAAACCCTAGTTCTACAATTATCAAAAGCTTCATTCTACAAAGCCTGTTACACATGAATATCTCCAAACGCCCCTAGTAAATCAGTATGCTTATGGGGCATCTTCCTGAAGTACCATAGATCAAGCTCACTGCTAATGAGTTTAGGGAAGAGTGTTCAAATGATTTGGCTTTGTTGGATAGTCTTATGGCCTCCCAAATCTATCAAACATAGCCAAATACAAATGAGATACAATGATCATCAACAGTGCAGATGGAGCTTCAAGTATTTCATTCAACATTAGAAGAAGAAGAAACTGATATCGTGGGATTGTGGGCTCTGCAACATCTTGTTGATCAGGGATTTCATTCTAAAAATCAATGTGCAAGGAGCAGTTGAGAGTTTGAGCAGGGAAGTAATGACAATACAAGCAAAGGGCGATAAACCTCCCGCCAAAGTACTATTGGTGGGTAACATAATGTAGCTCTTGCCAAGATCGATGAGAACAATACAATATATATAGATGCAGTACTTGGGCAACATACATTATCTTATCGCATGGAAAAAAATGGAAGTGACCAAAACATTGGTGCAAAAACAAATATTTTGATAGAATTTTCTTGATGATAATTCATCCCAGTCAATAAAGAAAATAAAAAATTGAATAAATTGACAATAACAAGCCAATTCTAAAGGTGACGTTGGGGCATGAGACAATTGGCTTTGTTGGAGGACAAATGTCAATAAAAAAGAATACCAAGGTCGATATACGGTTCAATGTAATCGTTGCTCTACGAGTCAGGGAAATAATATTGCAAATAGAAAGAGCCTGTGGTTCGGGCCAGTACCTTAGATTTAAAACTACCCTAACTACTCATCCAACCATTTAAAATAAGAAGCACACAACCATTAAAAAAAAGAGAGAGGAATTTTTTTGAAGATAAATTTTTTAAAGGAGAAAAATTAGAGAAATAAAATTCTAAGAGAGAACTTTGACAGAAATTTCAGAGAGAGGTATGCTTGGAGTGATGTGAGGGCTGCTTCATTTCATCCTTTTCTTACATCTTCAACAGGGATTGACAAAATCGTTGGAAACAAGGGGTCTTGCGAAGTAGCAATAAAGATAAAGTGAGGATGAGCTTGCTGGCCTTCATAAGGTGAATGTTTACTTGCTAGTTTGTTGTATTCAAGTTCGATTTTATTTGGCGCTAATCGGTTTCTATATGTAATTTTTCTCCTTGTGATTCACCATCATTACTCCATTCCTTCTTGGATCAACT